>JAXQQM020063918.1:0-60265 GCA_034641835.2 Pinus albicaulis | reverse complement strand
AATGGTGTTCTTGAGAGGTCCTCGAATTTGAGGCCAATCTGATGGTGGAATCTCAAGAGAAATTAGAAGGGCAAGAATATTGCAATCAATGACAAAGGGGGAGATTGTTAATCAAGGTTGTCATTGATGTCAATGTGGCATTGACCAAGATGTCAAATATTCTTGAGATGTCTGGTTTCAGATGATGATGCCATGACTCTTGGTTGACTAGGATACCATCAATGAAGATGGCAAGGCACGAAGAAGTCAAACCACTAATGAAGGAATCCCTAAGAAGTACTTGATCTAATGTTGCATGCACTTGATCTCATTAGGTGGTTGGAAGACTATCTTACTATCTTAGAACTTTCCTAATGATGATGCTGCACTATGACATATTACTGCACTATTATTGAATATATGATGCTATACCTATCATGATGACATGGATGTCCTACATGATGACACTATGATCCTATGATTGATAAGCCAAACAATGGAGAAGACAAACAAAGGAGAAGCCAAGCAATGAAGAAGCCATGTTGTACTATTCACTTTCTGCAAACAAAAATTAAGGGCAGTCACAAAGAAAAATAAATTTGGACACCTTGGAGGCATCCTTTCAAAATGAATCCTACACCATCTTAAAGAGGATTTTTTCCTCTTTCTAATGAGCCCTCACTTGCCCAAAAACTCCCAGTAGTTGAAGAGAAAATGAATTTTTAAGTTGAGAAATATATATTTTATTGCAAGCCGACCTAAGTCAACCTACATATGTCGGCTCTCACTCTCCAATAGTCACATCCTTTCTTTAAAGGACGAAATTACTATAAATACAAGTCTGTTTTTCATCATTCAAGGACAAAAAAAAATTCGGTGAAAATTACAGGAAGACGAGGAACAGCAACGAAGACCGAGAAGGATTTTTAAATCACTGTTTGCGTTGGATTTCAACAAGGTGACCTTACTAAAGTTTGGATTTGTGGTCAGAAGACTGAAAAAGTGCAGGAGCATTAAAAGCAGCAAACAGTGAACAGGATCTTTTGTTGGGTTAATTGTTTGGGGTTTAGCTTGTTCAGAATTCATATTACAGCGTAGTATTAAGGCTCGGATCTATGTAATAGAGCCTAAGAACAGAGCTCAGATTTACTTCTGTGGGTATATCTGTGATACAACAGTGCTACTGTGGATGACAAGAAGGGTTATACTTATTTCAGTCATCCTTAAAAGAGCTCTAGAAAGGTTCGGATATCGGAAACAGTGACAAATTGGAAAACTCAAAACAATAAATAAGTCTTATAGAGAGCTCGGTTGAAGAACTAACTTGTAACGGTGTGAAGGAAGTTTCAGATCATCAGTGAAGGAGATAGCTACAGCACTGAGAATAGCATACAGTTCACCACTTTGTGGGTTCATTGATTTAGTGACTATGGTGGCATCATCAAGCTTACTGTGAGGGCATATGCAGTCAACCTTTAAGTGAAGATTACGAACCTTGACAGTGTTTGGAACCTCAAGACAAAAAAAAGTGAAGTTTGTTGATGACAGTTTGAAGATATCCTTGTAGCATACACTGAAGCAGCCTTGGAGTAAATCTAGAAGCATTTATTAAGATGAGTCTTCTTTAGCATTACTTAGAGCATTGATTGAAGACTTGTTGGAGTTTTCATTGGAGAACTTTTGGAGACATATTGAAGCATCCTTGAAGCAGAGGTGTTGAGCTACATTAAAGGATCCTTAGAAAAATAATTTGGTGCAGACTTTAAGGCTTAGTGCAGTTTATTGTAGACACATTGTTGAGAAGCCCTAGCTGTCCTTGGAGTTAATCTTGGAGAGGCATTAGTCATCATGAAGTAACCTTGGAGATCTTTCTAGGGTACGATGAAGAGCAATGGTGACACCTTCTAAGAAAAAGTTGTCATTGATGACGGAATGTGGAGACTACAATGATGACTAAGTGAAGATTGAAAGGGCTCGTTGAAGAAGACATTGGGAGCCGTGAAGTATAACCAAATATACCTTGACGAATTGAAGCAGGAGGTTGGAGCCTCGTAGAGACAAGGTTGGTGCCTTGGAAGATAGGGTTGGAGCCCTAGAGGATAGGAGTCCTCAAAAGACCAGGTTGGAAACTGTACCAGATATAGGGTTGGAGCCCTTGAGGTTGGTGCCTCAGAATTGACAAGGTTGGAGCCTTGGAAGTCCAAGTCGGTGCTTGGTAAATACAAGTTGGAGCCTGGGAGATTGAAGATTGGTGTTTTCATCTAGGGTTGGAGCCCTGAGGTTGGTGCCTCAGAATTGACAAGGTTGGAGCCTTGGAAGTCCAAGTCGGTGCTTGGCAAATACAGGTTGGAGCCTAGGAGATTGAAGATTGGTGTCTTCATCTAGGGTTGGAGCCCTACATATATCGTACTTGAATTCTTGTAAAGAAGAAATTAATAAAAGCATTTATTCTTATTGTTCATTTTGTGTTCCAAATATAAGTGATCTAATTGGTAAAATTAACAATTGAAAAGAAATATTGATTCACCCCCCTCTCAAAAGATTTAACAATTGCAAACCATCACTTGAGTTTGAGATGGTTTCATAGGTGGTTTTGAGCAATGGAAGCCTTGCGGGGACATTACTTAATTCCTATTCCACACAATGCCTAGAACATACTAAACTTCAAAGAGACATCATGACCTTACAAATGCAACATTGCCCCTATACAACAAAGCGTTGGGAACTTAGAAGATGTTGATAGCCGATAGACACTCGAGCACCCCCGAGATGCCGTAATGTTGAGCTTATCTTACTTAAGCACCGATCGTGATGATGTACCACAGACCCGCATGCCCTCACGCCTCGGTTTTTAACAATACTTGATGGGTATGCCTTGACATAGAGCTTAACATACGATGATTATCCCCCAGGATGATTTAGGAGGGCTTGTTGTACCGATGGATCCCAATGCTAGAGAAATTACACCATATTGTCTACATGACACCCCATAGAGATGGCGTAGGGCACACATAGTCACGTAGGACACACCAGATGCTTTGAGGCTTGATTTGAGGACCTTTCCTCAAATTGAGGTTGATCATGATGCTTAGAGACTTATCTACTAATTCATTTGCACATTAGGAGCATTTTGAGTTTCAAAAGGGCACATGATGCCATGCCTATCGTAGGATTATGGCCCACACGTGTGGGAAAACATTGGCATATTTTATGTGGTTGAGCTATTGGGTTGGCTTATAACCCATTTACTTTGGTTCACTCAAAATTGGAGTTTGCTTGCTGTGCTTTTAGTTGAATTAATGGAAGTGAGGCGACCTCCTATAAAAGGAGGATCACTCCATTCATTTGTTCATTATCACATTTGTGAATTTTGGCCTCTCTAAGAGCTCAACTTACCCCTATTACACTTTCACCCTTGAGGAAATGTGATCTTATGTGGATTTTTGCTATTGGAAACTAGGTTTTGTGTTGTAGACATCTTTTATAGGATTGAAAAAAGGCATATCCTTGCACCCAGAGTATTCATCGTATATATTTTATGATTTTACATGTAATGAAATATTGCTAGGGTTTCTACTTGTTCCTTGTCTAAGTGGAAATTTTTATTGGAAATTCTTGGTAAATTATTGCATGTTTAATCTATTTTCATTGAACTCCCTAGAGGACCTCTTAGTGAGCATTCTTCTAGTCAATTTCTTCTATCATAATTAGATAGCTAGGGTTTGGAATGGAAAATTTGGGTTTTCTCCTTACCCCATCCATGAATTTGATATCTCTATAGTTTAAACCTTAAGACAAGATCATCCAAGTAAGGAAAAGGCACCTGGATCCCATTGATCGTCAAAAATCTTGGAAAAATTTTACCCTTTTTTTCTTTATCTTACTTCTTTCATCCTCTTTTTCTCTTTATCTTACTTTTTTCATCCCTTCAAAGCAAGTTGCTAGGGTGAAGTGTTAGCACAACTAACTAGAGTTGACCTATTAAAGCATTGAGCCGATTTGGCATATTTTCACCCTACTGACCTTACCAAATCAAAATATATCATTTTTTGGTGAAAATTGCCTTATTAGGGCTGATGTCATCAACCCTAGGAAATTTAGGACCTTTTTAACCCTAGTTCTACAAGGCTCTCAAATCTCTAGGGCTTGCAAGGCTTACCACTCCCAATTGTTGATCACACCTTTGAAGTAAACTTTTTCCTTATGCTTGTATTCATAGATGCTACCTTATTGAATCATATTTTGAAACCCTAAGCCTCAAGTGTTCTTTTCAAGGCTTATTTTATGGTACGTAGTTCCTTGACATAAAGAATAATGCCCTAATTGAAATAAGTACCTTGATTAAGCCTTTCACTCTTATCACCTTTGTCCTATTGACTTAGAATACCTTTTAGGTGATATATATCAAGAAGCCTCCCGTGTGGTGAAATCAATGTTGCGAACATCGGCATCGGGATAAAATCGGAAAGGGTCCTGAAAACCAAAAAATCGTAAAATCAGGAAAATATCGGTAAAAAATCAGCAAACACGTCAAATTATGATAACATAAAATTATATTTAAAAATCGGCAAACATCGAAGTTAGGCCAAAAATCGTGATTTCGAGATAAATCGGGATGTTAGCAAGAGGTGGAGTGCTAAGATGATAGTGGCAGCCACCTCATTGTTCTGTCTTAGCTTGGTTTTGTCAAAGGCCTCTCACAAGGCTTACAAGGCTTACCAGATTTTGAGGCAACAATACCTTCAACAAGTAATTCATTGGATAGAGAAAAACAAATACCACAAAAACATGAGGAAGAATGTGAATTTTACAATACAAAGCAACCCGTAAGGAGAGCATATAAAATAGAAGTCACTACATACAGCCTGTGATTATCTGCTATTCATTTATTCACTCCAAAACAAATAAAAACTATACAAGTTGAAAATATAATGTTACT
The DNA here is from genome assembly GCA_034641835.2 of Pinus albicaulis. NCBI lineage: Eukaryota > Viridiplantae > Streptophyta > Pinopsida > Pinales > Pinaceae > Pinus > Pinus albicaulis. The sequence goes on along the minus strand of JAXQQM020063918.1, from coordinate 55,347 downwards.
CTATCACTGCAAAATCTACTTTTCTGAGCAAAGTACTTAAAAGCCAATGCTGTCAAAACCTGTTGAATAAAAATACATATAAGACTCTTTTATAACGTATCTACAAGATTATATCAAAAAAAACACTTTCAAGGCAATATACATAAAGTAGAAATCATAGAAACCCATGGAAAGCATCCTTGCAAACGTAAATTTCTAGACAAATGATTTCTGAATGGAAAAATCCTTAAAATCAGACACTAGACAATCCACTACAGAAAGTTATGTTTTAAGAATGTTCCTAAAAATTAAAGAGCCCAAAAATCTACACAATAATTTATTATAATAAGAAGTACATTAAACATCTATAGCACAAAGTAACAGGTTTATAAGGAAACATCTATTAGCATAAGAAAAGTAAGATTACAAACTCAGGAATAGTCTTTACAAAACAGTGAAAAACACTTGTGAAATGGCCTTTTTATTTGAAAACATAATGTCGCAGTCCAATTTAAGGAAATTTTTCCAGAATTTGTGCTTTAGCATTGGTAAAATGTTCCTAAACGCTAATGGAGAATTGGTATTGGAACGTTACTCTAAATGCTTCATCATCCAAATATTTTTATCTGTTAGGGAATCAAAGCATTTGGCTTCAAACTTGATTGTCAAGCGAGCTTGTTACACCCTACATGACAACAAAGAACGTTGAGCCATTTGTGTTGCTGAACCAAAGGTTGCACACCCCCCCCTGCATCTAAACCGGATCCACGTCTTGTACGGATTTATGGGGTTCGTAAATCCGGAACCGTGGATCGGCCGGAAATAACGGTTCCCGGAATTTCGGAACCGTTTCGGTCCGATCCGAGGATCTCGGCAACAGATCCGACATGGATCCGTATGAATCCCGATTGGATCCGATGCTCAACGAGCAAGCTTTCTTTATGGCTAACCCAAAAACTTTTTTTGTTTAACTTGAGTTGGGGTGGGTTTAGGTTGAGTTAGGGAAACATAGATGGGGATAAAATATTTCCCACTCTCATTTCCTCACTCTTGTATTTTTGGAGAGCTTGGAGAAGAGAGGTGAAGAGAGGCTTTGAAGAGAGCTTGGAGGAGCGAAGGAGGAGTTAGGAAAACCATAGAGAAACCATATAGTGGTTCATATACCCGTGTGAGGACGCATCTTTTCTGGGTTTTACGTTGATGACAAAAAGAGTGTCATGGGGGGATAAAGAATTTGCTTCCAAAGGTTTCACCGAACAAAGAAGAAAACAGCATCCAAATAGAGGAGGCTGTACAACAAAAAACAAGAAACAAAAAACCCATTCTAAATCAAGTGCAACCTCTAGACGGTAGCTCATCTCTCATGGTACTCGTTAACATATGGAAGTAGAAGAACAATAAGGGATTTCCATGAATGTTGTTAAGGGATGATGTGGATGGAAAGATAGTTTGGTTTCTTTGTGCTTATGTTATACCAATCAATGTGTGCTTCGCTCTCCCTATTGGGATGATATCGTTAAGGCCATCAATGAAGCCCCAAAAATGATACAAGAGCCCCAACTATGAGAAAGCTAGAACAATGTTATTAGAAAGAGAAAAAGCAAAGGTTCAAAGAGTTTATTCATAAAATGAGTGGGTGGATTATGGGGTATCCATTGTATCGCATGGGTGGACAAATGTTAGAAACCAACATTTGGATAAATGTTATTGGTGTTTCGCTAGAGTGTGCGTATTTATTACATCTCATAACTCCTCCTCCATCAAAGGCAACTTCCCAAAACATTGCGTATCTCCCATTGCAATCAATCAAAGATGTTGGTACCAATAATCCGGTTCAAGTGATCACCGATAATGCAACAAATTGTAAGGTTAAATAGAAAATTATTACGTACCTATCCACACATCTTTTGGTTCTGTGTTTGGTGCACACATTCAACCTTTTAATGCATGATATTGTGAAGCATAAAGAATGTGGATGGATTAACAGCTTTACAAGAGAGGGAAGCAACACATTAAATTTATCACTACATAGAAGGAAAAATTATTTTTATGGAACTCACAACTCAAGTTACAGCTTGCTTAAACTTGCAAAAACATGATTTGGAAGCTGTTACCTCACCTTTAGGCGGCTAGTGAAGGTGAGACAAGCTTTTAACTAATATGGTGACCTTTGAATCATGGGAGGAAATTAACATTGATAGAGATGGTGCTACTGCAGTTAAAGGACACTATTTTTGATAGTTACTTTTGGTCACAAACATTAAATATGTTTTGCAATTCACCAACCAATTTATTACATGACCGAAGTTTGCAAATTCAAATCGACCAATAATTGTAGGTGTATGAGTTATGGATAGCATGTTGGGGAAGATTAAAAATATTGTTGAGCCTAGAGATATCACCTTGTATAATTATATTCGTGTTGCAGGTGGAAAAACAATGGATAAGCAAATGTTCCATTGCATGCCTTAGCTTATGTAATGACACCTAAATACTATTATCTATCATGGCTTTCAACACCGCACTTTTGGGGGGGGGGGAGGGGGCAAGAAAAACTACACCTAGATCCGCAGTTTCTATCTCGTTGTATGAAAGAATTGGACAAATTAGTCCCTAAGGAGGTCGCCATGGTACGGAAACATTTGAGCAACTATACGCTTAGCACCGGGTCCATTTGGGAGCATGCATGTAATTAGAGATCAAGACACTTCGCTCTTTGAGTGGTGGAACATGGATGGAGGTGCTACTCCACTCTACAAATCCTACATTGTGGGTGCTATTAGAGGTGGAAAACACTTCTTCTCACAGAGGTGTTGAAGCTCTTATTCTTTCATCCACAAGGTTAAAAGTTAAAACAAACAAAAGTTAAATTTAGTTTGGGTAGAGAGCTTGGTTTGTTCACTACAATCTCAGATTGTTGTCACACACCGTGATAATGCAAAGACCAAAAAGACCTTAAGGTTTGGGACAAGAAATCCGCAGGAGCCCAATTTGGAGGATGGAGTGTTGCGATTAGAGCAATTGGAGGATGCTCTTATCGAGGATGATGATGATCGAGTTGAGATGCTACCCCCATTCGGTCCCTTGGTTCCTGGTGTTCAATGCTTCAACACCAACAATAGGCTTCATCTTCATTAGTTCCACACCATTGCCACAACTTCCGCAGCCACCATCTTCTTCATTACCACCATGGAGGCTCACGCCTCCGTTCGTGGTGGTAGGAGATTAGTAGATATATTCATAGTTTACTACTTTTGTCATAGATTAGAATTGTAGACTCTTTGTGAATTTGAACTTTTTTCGTCTTACTCTTCCTAGTTCGATGTGTACTTGAGTTCCGGGTGGTGACCAAGTGGCTCATTTTGTAAACATTATTATTTGAATTTTGATATGACTCATGTTGACAGCTTTTGCTCACTTGCTAGATAAGTTACTTGAATGTTTGATGAATTTATCTTCTAAATGTTTTATGTTTTATGATACAATTTTTAAAAAATTGATGTATTATTGTAATTGCTAGAATCTAGATGGTTGATGCTCGAATAATTAATCATTGATGTACAATGGAACTGCGGATGCCATATCTATCTTGATTTATGTAAAAATATGCATGTTTTCATGTCTTCTACAACTAATTTGGTATTTGGGACAAGCTTTTTAATACAAGTACAAAAAAATATAAAACATATATATATAGTAGACACTTCACTTCCACGATTTTTTGGAAATGAAGTTTTCCGTGTCTACCTCCAAAAAAACGTCCCCGCTTCGTGCAACGTTGGGCGGAACCTTGTCTTTCATCAGTTCTTGGCATCAAAGGTAGGAAATCCCCGCTTCAGCTGTTGTGGGATGATTGTCATAGCTACAGGAAGAGTTTGGGAATTTTGTACGGTCTAGACTCTACATTCCTAATGATCCTATTGGTTGCATTAATTGTTGGAAATGATGTTAATTTTCTAATACCAAATTTAACTTAATATTCTCAGCAATTTATTTTATACCCCGAAAATATATAATCACCAAGTAAATTATTTTTTTGAAAAAATTGTTGAATAAAAATACATTGGTATTTAACTTAAATAATTTGCAATGGAAATTTAAAATATAGAAAATCAATGACAACAAAGAAAAATATTTTGCCCCCAAATTCTCCTTCATTTTTCTATTACTCAGGAAAATTAGGCTCCCCTAACTAAAAATATGACTTCAGAAAATACACACAAAGTATAGCAGAATAGAATCTAACTTCAGCCCCATGGAAATCTTGGCTTCTCCATCTGTAAATTTGCCTCCTCTTCCTCATCCTATATGGCCCCTTGCACACTGGAGAAAATTTGCCCTTTACCGCTAGCAAGCCCAGCTGGAAAATCTCATCCCCCTCACAAATTCTGGCTGCCTCCTCTAATAACTCAACCTTCAAATTCTTCTCCCAGAATCTCCTTGCTACACACTTTTCTTTTTCTCCAATCTTGAGTCCCTCATTCCCTTGATAAAATCGCACCTCCAAGATCTTGATGTGTCTTTCACCTCTCCTTTAGGCCTCCTTTATAATTTCTCATTCAGCTAGACCTCAAAACCTAAATCTCCTAAGTGATGGATGGCTAGGATTAAATCCTAAGCCTCACTTGAGATAAACAGTAGAGACTAGATCTAACTCACTAAACTATATTAATTTACTTTTCATTAGAAAAACCTTGGCAAAATAGCCAAAATTAATTAATAAATTAACCAATGTGTTTTCCTGGGTTAGATTTAGGAAAGTGATCATAAAAGTCACTTAACATGAGAAAGTACCTAAAGAGGCATTTGGACATCTTTTGCATGCTTGACACCTTGCCTATGCTGAAGCACCTGTCCGAGATATCATCATCAACAAAGGATGTCCTAGTCCCCTGCACTTCTGTAAAATTGATCAAAGGTCGAGATTTCAACTTGGCTGAATGCAAAGGTGATAGCATAGGAGGAAGTATTGTACCTAGGCCCATGGAAGAAAAGTTGGGCCCACTATAAATTGGCCCTTGGCATTTCTAATATCCATCTTAAGCAGAAATCCATGAAGGCACGAGGTTGGCACATTTGGCCCAATCATCAAAGAGGTCATATACAATTCAATCCTAGGGTTAGGAACAAACTAACCCTAGATGAATCAACTTTTATACTATTTTCCAAATGACCATCTTCTCAAGTAAATCTAAGAACTTTGTTTTGGTTGATGCGACCAATACAAGTTTTGATCATCTACTCATTTGCACACCATGTTTGTTGGAGGGCCTTGTTACCAACCAAAATTGGGTATCCCTAGGAGAACTTTGCTCCTACTAGCAGTCCCTGACAACCACTTTATAGCCAATGATGTGCCACTTTATCTCTGCCACCTGCATCAGTCATATGTTTCCTTTCCCATTTGTCAAAAGCGCATGTTAGAAGGTGGGAAATCCGATACAAAAGCTATGATATTCATTGTGCAATCAGGTGCTTATGCTTGCTTTTCATTTGGGAATTTGGCATGGATTATTTGTTAGTTTTCCATTGTTTTAAAGTTATCACAATCACTTAGCCCAATTCTTTCATCAAATAGCAATCACGTTTAATCAAATTTAATCTTCCAATGAAATTGAGCAATTGTATAGAACAGTGAATCCAATGTACAATAGAAGACAGCGAAGAGCAATCACATGAGACACAAGATTTGGTTAAAGACCAAGGAAAAACCCCACAAGGGGGAAACCATCTCAAAATTCTTCATCTATTAGATTGCCATCAAAACGTTCAGCAGAGAGATACAATGTTCCAAATTCATCAACAAAGAGTCAAAAATCAAATCTTTGAGTTATCACATATTCCACTAACCAATATCCAAGAGATGAGCCCAAAAGTCAAATTTGGTCAAAAAGTCAAATCTAGTCAAAGTCAATAGTAGTCAACAATAGCACATGATGCCCTAACAAGTCAACGTTCAGCAGTCAAATCAGCTTCAAATCACCTCCGTCAACAATCAAAATATTCGGCCTCTCATAGTCAAAATTCAATCAAAGAGACCCAAAAAGACTCACCAAAGGAAAGAGAAAGTCAGGAGCTAACCTCATGAATATCCTACGGTTTGCTATTGCACAAACCAGTTATGCCTATTAAATAGGCTAAAACTAGAGAGCACAACAACACCTTGGGAGCGTATGCCCACTATCACCACAGCTCGTGTCCCCTTCTCTTTCTTGTATTTTCACCGATGGGAGGAGTACGAGTACCCCTCATTTGTGATAGAGGTTCCTAGGGTTAGGTCTAAAGTAAGGAAAGGTTGATCATCCAATGGAAAGATTCAAATGAAATTGAAGGCTTTGGGAGAAGCTAGGAGAACTTTCCAAGAAAAACCCCTCAAAAGAGGACTACCCGAGACCTAGGATTGAGATATTTGACAAGATAAAACTTGATCCAAGGTCAAGGTAAACAAGAGAAAAGGCCATGATTGACATACTTCAACAAGTGCTTAAGCTCAAGCTCTTCAAAGAATCCCCAAGTTGAAGGATAGCACCTAGGGCTCCCACTTGGCACGATGGCTAGGGCACAATTGCATTGAGATTCCACCGAGAATTGCCACAAATCAAAGAGAAGAATGGAGGAACAAGGCAAGTAACACCGTCCCAAATGGTTTTACAAAAGCTCGTTCATATTGAAATTAGCACCAAGCCCTCAGGAAGCCTCCTTATCTCATGAACAGAAAAGAGGAAAGGTGAAAGAAGAATGATTTCTCAAGTATGTGTGATCACCAAGGATCTAATACTTCACTTAGCAACTCGGATGATTCGAGTCAAAATTAATATTCCGGATTTGAGAACTTCGATCTTCAAGGACACTCAAAGGCAAACCTTCACTAGTCATAATGATGCGCCTTTTCACAACTACTCTCCACGAATTTATATTTTTTGGAAAGAATAAATGAGTTTCAGATGTAGTATGCAAAACAATCTCAGAATATTCATTCATTCATTGTCCATGAGTAACACATAAAATTTCCAATAGCTTCAATGATCTAACAAAATTAGGGCACATTAAAAACTATGGACAATATTCCATACATTAGACATCCATTAAATCAGACTATAGCATTAAACAACACCTGCAAGATAATGAAGAATATATCCATCCATCAAATTGCCAAAGTGAAGCTCCAAGGGAGAAAATGAATCTTTCCAAAGGTTAAAATGCATTAAATTCATCCAAACCACTCCACAAAATTGGCAGTGCCGAAAATCTCTAATGGAGGCTAGCCGAAAATCCCCTCAAAGAGTGATGGTCTCAAAAGAGAGTGAGCCTCTCGTATTTATACAAGACCTCATATGTTCGGATTTCTAATGAGGAAGCCCTCAAAGTGTTAAAAAAGGTAACAAATACTTGGTTACAAGCCAACCAAGATATTTTTAACATTAACTATGATTTTTTTTTCTTTTTTAGCCCATGTAGTTAATGCAAAGTGTTTCCCTAATGCTAGCATTGAGGCCTCAAGTGGCCGGGGATGAGAATGAGGGCTTCAAAAATGACAAAACAAGAGGGGGAGGTAAAATATTTCTAACCCCAAAATTGGGCTTTGTGGGCTCCAAATGGGTCTCATGGGTCTCCAAATGGCTCAAGATCATGTCGATGCCCATCAATGAGGGCCAGAAGAGGACACATGCCCTCCCATGTCTCTCGTGAAATACAAAAACTCTCTAGACCCTAGATCAACCACGCCAAGTGTCGTGTGCAATGTGTAGCCTGCTACAAACGTGGTCCAAGTGCATCATCATCTCTCGTATTGCCGGGCATGAACAAGTAATGTAGCCACAGTTTTCCATGGTGTGGCAACAATGCTCGCATGGTTGAGGCCCAGCCTCGAACGCTCACCCTAGAAGTGCCATTATGACCCTCTAAAGGGCTTAGATCCCATCTAGGGAGGCCAACCAAAAATGAAGACCCACCGCAATCCGTATAAGATTCAATGTGTCTCCTCACCTTCTAGTAGCAATAATTCATTATAATTGAGTAAAATAAGCTACACCCAAGGGCAAAAACAAACACTTCATAGTGGCATGCCCTCTCCAAATGGGCTTTGAACATGTACTAATGTTACCTTTCTTGGACAAGAGGTTAATGAAGGACCCTATTTGGTGGTTTCCTTAACCTCTAAGGAGTGACAATGTTAGAGAATCATAAAGGCGTAAAGATCTTCCCTGCTCTTAATCGTTTACTCGTGATCTTTCTTTAGTTCTTATTATGTTCTTCTTATCTTTCTTCTTCTTTATTAGTTCATCAAGCAAATATCAAAGTAAATGCACACAGATCAAGGATGTGCTAGCCGTAGGCCGTTGAAATTAAGGCAAAACCCTCCGTGGAAAACCTCGTTGATTTGGGTAGCATCGATGTTCTCTTTGTCTCAAATTTTGTGGAGAGGTTTTTTAGACATATGTTCCGTATAATCCGTAAATCCTTTGGTAATTCTGATCGGATTGTATATTCTCTATTGAAATAATTAATTATTTTTTAAAGGAAACCTAAGTCTAAACTTAGGAAAATAAAAAATTAAAGTCAATTAATAGAATATGAGTGAGAATGATCTATAACAAAACTAATCAATTCAAGAGTTAATCTTAGCCGTTGATTAGAGATCTAGTCTCGAGCCATTGAAGTCTCAACAAGAAGATTATAAATGGCTTGAAGGATCATTTGGAAAACACATTTGGCGGAGACTGTGAGATGGATTTCTTGTGTGCGAGACTTCAAGAGAAAATTTGATCGTGGAGATCTTTGTAGTGAGGGGTCACTCTTGCTGGAAGGATTTCGAGGCGGAGAGTGCATAGCAAACAGAGACACAGAGCAGTCCGCGCAGCGCACGCAGCCGCGGACACAGCCTATCCAATCACTACGCAGGCCGAAGGAAGTCGTCATCGAGGAGACACGATGGCCGCGCCGCATCCCTAGAGACTTTTCGGAGGCCAGAAGGCATCGCCTGTTGGGGCGCAGAGACCCGCGTGTGCGCACGGGCACCATCGCCGTGACACAAAGACCGGCGCATAGTGATGCACCATCGCACGTACAAAGCAAGGGCAATCTAGTCTTGCAACCGTTGCCTGCCCCGTGGAGGAGTGGGGTCGTGTCTCCACAAGATTCTTCCTCTCCGTCGTTGTCTCTCGCATGACCCGATGTGTCAATCATAGATTTATACTCATAAATACGATCGATAATATATAAACCGTATCTCAAACGCTCTCGCATTGGGTTTTTCTCGTATCATCAATCCAAAATAACAATGTCGAATGTTGTGTGATCTATGTCGTTCAAATTTGTTTGCTCTGTATTTCTTCCATTTATTAGTGTAGGCTATAGTGTTGTATTCGAAGAGCTTGTCGTGTGAAATTTTCACTCGAAATTATTACCGCGTAATTGATTTATTTCACCTACTTATTTGATAAGTTATCGATGTATGCTTTATTAAATTTTTTAAATAAACACAAACCCAATACTTCACTTAATCAAAAAGCAAAAGAACAAAAATAACACATAGCACAATAGAAACAACCACATGCACAAGTATTTTCGGACACTGTCCTGTGAAAACCCAATGTGGGAAACCGTGAAGCAATATGAGGGTTTGTATTAATTTTCTATAGTGAAAGATCATTTACAGAAGTCCCCGACAAGGCATCAAACAGCATACACGTGATATGAATTCTTTCTCGGGATAATTTGGAAGAATTCCCACACACGAGATGACCTCTCACACCCTCTCACAATAATCCACAGCCCTTCCGCGTGCCTCCTCGCCCTCGGGACCATGGGCACCGCGTGAGGCCAGTGTTGTTGCCTTTTGCTGCTCTCCTTCGTCCTTTTCCTTTCTTCTTTCTTCTCTCCGTGTCTCCGCTCACTTTCCCTCCTCCTTCGTCTCCGCAACCCCCGCCCACAGACTCGCTCGAAATCGAGTTCTCTTACTTCACAATCGTCTTTCGGCATCGATAATGTGCTCGGCTTTTCTTTCCAAATGACCCTCAAGCCTTCTCTTATAGTCTTTGCTAATGAATCAAATGGCCCGCATTATATCTCGATCAATGGCTCGTATTAAAAGATGACTTGATCTTCGTTTTCTAAAGATTCACTCGCTTTATTAACACCTTTAATTATTTAATTTCCCAAGTTTAGACTAGGATCACATTAAAATAATAAATTATTTTAATAAAGAAAAATTCGAGGGAATTTCCACAAATGATTTGGTGGTTCTTCCGGAATATTGTTGCCCAAGCTTCTCTCTCAAAATTTGAGACCCGGAACACTTTCCGATGCTATAAATATCAACACTCCCTCTTAGCGAGGAAAGTAAGCCAAGCAAGGTACCAATTGTACCGGCCCGATTCTGTAGCCATCCGCCGCGCCGTTGATGTCCACCGTCGCTCAACTCGCGCCGTCGCTTTCATATTGTTGCTTGCACAATCGCTTCCTCGCCAACGCTCATCCGTACCGCAACCCTCTATCTCTCGCAGACCACCCATTCCTTTACTAGAAAGTGGCTCCCCGACCATCCCCACATTTTCTCCTCGAAGTAAGTAAACTTAATCTAGCGTCGGTGAGGACATTCCGCTAATTGCTCCCCCGTAGGAGTGTACCTCAACTCGCACAACCCCCGTTGGACATAGTCTCTCGATAAAGTGGCACCGAATGTCAATGTGCTTTGATCGGTCATGAAACACAGGATTCTCGCATGCCTTGATGCAACTCTAATTATCACACACAATTCCGCCGGTTCCATCCTCTTTCGAGTAAGTTCGATGAGCATTTTACGAAGTCGTACGGCCGCATGAAGTTGTGCTTTTGTTGCTACATACTCGCCTTGGCGTGAGCTCAGAAAGCGATGTACTCTTGTTTCCTATCGCACCAGAAGCCATTCAAGAAATGAAGACTCACTAGCACTTTTCTCGATCCACTATGCTCTCCAACCCAATCTACGTCTCTGTGAACCCACCAACTAGCTTCATTGCCCTTGGTGTACTTCTTAAACCCATACTCGATTGTCCCCTTCAAATATCTCGAGAACATGTTTGTCCGTCGCCTGAGCTCCTTGGTTCCACCATGAACCACCGAGGGTATTCACCGCACAATGTATGTCCGGGTCTTGTGTCGACCACGTACATCATCGCATCCGATGAGCTGCCATACAAGGTGGGATCAACCTCGATCATCCTCCCACGTGTTTATCTTATTCCAATTTGTAATCATTGGCGTAGCAATGGGTCTACAACTTTCCACATGAAACCTCTTCGTGTCTTGTAGTATATCTTCCTCGCCTTTCAAGGAAGACTTTCTCCTTCTCGCCGTACTTCCAAACCAAGAAAATAGTGCATCTACCCCGCATCCTTCATGTCGAATTCGTACCGCATTCTCCTTGCGTCTTTTGACGAGCTTAGATGATCCGTAAGTAACATCATCTACATATAATACCAAGATTAGCGTTGTTCGGCCGCCTACCTCGTAAAGTAGAGGTTGGGATCCGTGTCACTTCCTTTACTTAATCACATCTTTTTGCAAGTAGCTATCAATTCACCCATACCATGCTCGGGGGCTTGTTTTAGACCATACAAAGGCTTTCTTAAGCTTGCAAACATGAGTCTTTTGCTCATGTGTCTCAAAGCCTTCTTTATTGCTCTATGTACACTTTTTATCACCCCATTCAAGAATGTTGTCCCGACATCCATCGGTGAATTTCCCATCCTATCCGCACCGGCGAGAGAGATGATGGACCTAATTGAAGTGTACCGAGCTGCTGTGCTTGGATATGCTCCTTCATAGTCGATCCCTTCTTCGTGGCATACCCCATAGCCACAAACCTCGTTTTAAATTTCCTCAATGCCGGCCATTGTTCACTTTTTTTAGTGTTGGGGTAGCATCGTATGTGCTCTATTCCCAAAATTTGTGGAGGACCACAAGACATGAAATCTCCAAGACCCGCAAAAGGATTTGGGAATTTCCATCCAGTTTTGGGAGATAATTAATTAATTAATATTTTTAATTAAGGACACTAACCCAACTTAGGAAAATTAAAATATTAAAGGTAATTAATTAAAACATGTGATGGAAATGACTTAAGTCACATGGATCAAGTTTTATTTTAATCTTAGCCATTGATTCAAGATTAGACTGCGGTCGCTGGTTTCCCCTAACCAAAAGTATAAAGGAAAGGCTTGGGGTTAGTTGGAGAACACACACACATAGGCAAAGCATCGTAGACTAAGTCGAAATTCTAGGCGGGTTTGCCAAGAATTCTCAAGTGTTTCCACCGTACGAGGGGCAGTATCGCTAAGGGGATGGTCCGATCCCGCAGCCAAGAATCAACAAGAGTGCGCAGAGGCGCAACCAGGAGTAGCGCAGAGAAGCAAGGGCAAGAATGCTACAGTCAGAGAGGGTCACCGTCACACAGCCTGCAGGCGTGCGCATTGGAGCGCAGAGGCCCTCAGGCTACGCAGAGGCCATCCAAGGCAAAGATACGGGATCGCGTCACCCAACTGGGGTTACACACGCCTGTGCCGGGCCACAGAGGCACACAAGAGGCTAGCAGGCCGACACAGTAGCGCCCAAGGGCGGGGTCACTGGGTTTCTAGAGGCAAGGTAAAGTGGTTGAGTTCGTAAACTCGTTTGGAGGGTGTGGTCCCTCCAATTTTTCGCCCCGCAATAGCAAGTATAGTTGCGCATCTTATTTTCTCTCGATGTTAACTCAGCATAAGTTCAAATTTGGTTATATTCGTAAACTACTTAACAACATAAACCCTCCGTACTCGAAGACAAAGCTTTCCCGTATCGGTTTGTGACAGTTGTCCAAAATCTTGCGTGTCACTTCTTGTCCGTGTGCATGTGTTTTTGCTAGGATCCTAGCTCATGAAGAACCCGTTATGTGTTTACTTCGATGTTAATCCGAATTTTCACATTAATAACTTGATTAAGTAGGATAAGTATAAACTTATCTAAAAGAGGGTTTCTCGCATAAAGTAATATTCAAAAAATTTCACATGTTATCGTAGCGATTGCGTATCTAGCAGAATCACCTGCGAAGACCGAAGAATCCCTATGCCGCAAAGCAGCAAAGAACACCGGCAGCAACCGGGCAGTAAAGTCGACCTTCCGGTATGGGACAGAGCAAAAGAGCAAGAGGGAGCGCAGCCACGCAGGCTAGAGTGACGCAAGACATGTGAATCTCCACGCAGCTCCACATACCTATCGCGCAGGAGTGCGCAAAGATGTTGGGACCGTTCGCTCGTTACAGAGGCCAGCAAGGTTGACGAACTCGAAGCCGTTGTCGATTAAGAGTGCCGAAGTAGTGCCTACAGAGTCGTAGTTGCTCATAAGCAACTTCGAAGTTGCGTAACCGACCGCAAGCACCAATTGACAAAGAGCAGTGGAGGAAAATCAATGTCTCAAAGGATTTCCACCAAAGAAATTCGGCAAATTGATTAGAGGATTGAAGAGAGCTTATTCGTTTTGATTTGCGTACTCTCCAAGAGAGAAAGCCGCTGTCGTAGGAGCAAGAGGGTGCCTTTTCTACGAAGGACCCCAGATCCGAGTCTCTAGCATAGAGAGCAAGATTCGTCTTGCGTACTTGTCGAGATGACACCTCACCGACTACGTGATCGTGATAGTTTGACTCGCTTGTCCAACTTTGCACCTAGAAGGCTTAACTCGGTATTCATGGAGGCATGTGCCTTGAGAGACCATGCAAAAAGTCATGGCCTCGCCAACCGATGCTCTTCTCCTTGGGGCCGAGCATGAGGAAGTCGCAAAGACATGCCAAATGCTTCATAATGGGAGGGGTTAAGGATCATATAGTTCCACACATAGCCGACAAGAAATGGCTCATGAGATGTGGAAAGCCTTAATCTCCCCACATGAAGGAAGATCCGTCCAAAGGAGAATGCTTCGGAGAACCAGACACGATTATTCATGATGGCCAAAGGAGAAGAGATCGAGCCCTTCCTTTTCGTATTGCTGTGCGATCGAGATCATTGTCTACCATGGGAGCAAAAGTGGGAGGATGATGTGATGGTCAAGACTACACTCAATGCGATCACAAAGGACCGCGAAACTTTTGTCCAATGTACCTTGAAGGTAGCAGACCAACTCGGGACAAGATGTGGGCGATCCTTCGTCGAAGAAGAATTCCGTCGGTTCACGAAGAGGCGTTCAAAGATGGGATCGAAGTAAGGTGAAAAAGGAAGAGGAAGAAGTCACAATTGGCATCAAAGAGGCAAAGAAGGAGGAAAGCGTGATCTATCCAAGATCAAGTGTTTTCATATGCGACCAGGGACATTTCACTAGCAATTGTCCTCAAAAGAACAGGAAAAGGAAGCTTCACCTCCAAGGTCACTGTGATGTTACCATGGTTCCAGAAAGATGATGGCTATAAGCGCTCGCGAAATCCGCTTCAAAGTGGGCGACATGGATCCGTATAGTAGCTACAGAGTGGTGGCGATCCTTGAGTAGCCTGTACCGGATCACATCTCACAGGGGGAGCCGCACGAACAGCGGGATGTGGCGGGAGTAGTTGGTGTAGAGAATCATGATGAGCAGGCGGAGTTGAAAGATGAAGGGTGCACAGTTGCGCATGCGCTAGCCTTCAGCCACAGGGCTAGTGTGACTTCAAAGAACAAGAAAGCATGCCTACTTATGCGCAGCCGAGTTGTAGCAACGTAGAGGTCAGAGGACAGCCGCAGCGCACGGCAGCCAGTCGTAGGGGACTTCAACGCAGGGCCGATGTGACTTCAAAGAACAGAGGAGGATTGCTTACGCAAAGGCAGTTGTAGTTGTGCAACACCTCCGCATGTCGTGCGCACAGCAGGCAAAGAACGCATGAGCTTCTAAAGGATGAGGACGTGCACTTAGCCGACTTGTTCATCAAAGAATGAGCAAGAGTCTTCGCTGTTTCTTCCAACAATCGAGTTGTAGTGCAAAATAGCCATAAACACGATGAGATTGACAGGAGTTACGTGCCATAAATGTAGCAATGGGTGGTATGGGGCATATGGGCAAGAAAGATGTAATGTGGCGGGGCCGTTAGGCAGCAAAGGATGAAGGGCGAACAGTTCAAAGATCGGGCCACAGAGACCCACACTCGTAGACGGGAGAGCTGGGTGAAGCAACATTGTACTAGAGCACATTCCTCGCTTAAGAGGGATCGTTGAGTTTTTTTTTAGTGTTGGGGTAGCATCGTGATGTGCTCTAGCTCCCAAAATTCACGAGCGACTACAATACATGAGAGATCCTCCAAGACCCGCAAAGGGATTTGGGAATTTCCATCTAGTTGGGGAGACAATTAATTAATTAATATTCAATTTGTTAACTTGTCTAACTGAGAAAATTAAAATATTAGGTAAATTAATTTAATATGGGATGGAATGACTTAAGTCACACAAGATCGTTTTAATCTCAAAATGCACTTCCATTCAAGATTAGATCATGGTCGTTGGTTTCCCAACAAAAACTATAAAGAAAAGGCTTGGGGTCAATTGGAGAACACACACACAGAGGTAGAGAATCGAGACTAAGTTGAAATTTAGGCGAGTTTGCTAAGAATATTCAAAAGTGTTTCTTAACCGCAATGAGACTAAGCTTGATCTCGCAGCCAAGAATCAACAAGAGGCAGAGAGTGTTAACTGTGAGCAAAGCCACAGAAGTTGTGGGTAGCAGTTAAAGAACAAGGCAGCAACGCAGGGCTTCGCCGCTACGCGTACCCAAAAGGGCAAGCACGAGCCGCTAGAGGCTCCCGTGTTGCTACGAGCGTCATCCGTGTAGCATAGGGACTACATCACCCGCTGGGGTTGGCCACAGCCCTCTCCGTGCCGGGAGGCAATACAGAGGCTAGCAGCACGACATGGTGCGCCTTAAGGGTAGTGTCGGGGTTTCTAGAGTGCGTAAAGTAGTTGAGTTCTCGTAAATCCTATTTGAGGGTGTGAATCGTCCGTTTTCGTTTCCGCAACAAAGACGTATAGTCACAGCCTTATTTTGTCACAATTCAGTAAGGTGCCCGTATTTGTCAGACTCCGCACACTACTTAATAAAATAAACCCTTCTTCAAATAACCGTACATTCCGTTTCGCATTGGTTTTTCCGTACGCTGTCTTAAAATTTTGTATGTCACTTTGTTTGTGTGCATGTATTTTCGCTAGATCCGAAACTTTTCGTTGAAGAACTCGTTATGTGTTTACCTCGATGTTAATCCTAATTTTCAACATTAATAAATTTGATTATGTAGGAGAAGTATAAACTAAATCTAACAATAGGTTTCCCGTACAATACAATATTCGGTAAATTTTTGCACCCATCTCCGCCGCGTACTTGATCTTGCAGATCCACCTGATCCCACAACCGATCTATTCCGAGGTCTAGTTATCACTCCCATACATCATTCGTCATGATGGAGCCATACCCTCCACCATGGCATCTACCCACACTTGATGTTGAGCCGCCCTCTCGAAAGATGGAGGGTTCTCCGACCGTGCTACTAAAGGCTTGGTATCCTACCGTCAAGTTTCCTCGCATACCTCTCTTTCCATTCTACATGACCCAACAAACTCTTCCGCATCCCTCAAAATTTGTTGGAGCTCTCCGTCGTTCTCCCAATCGGGCATCGGGTAGATTTTCCAGCCCTCTCCCCCGCTTGCTCTTCTTCGGGAAGAACTTTCCTCGCAATCCTTGTTCCGTGGAGAGGCACTCAAGCCATCCCCTTCCGTAGGCTACCGAGGTTGAACTAGTGGATCTTCCTCAACTTGCGTATCTCAAGCCATTTCTCGGGATTTTCTCGATGGCTCTCTCTCCGTGAATTTTATGTCACGCTCACTATGATTTTCCTCTCGTTTTCTAGAATATAGATGTGACATGCCTTCGCATTTTCAATTTAACTCCACAAGACAACCCTTCTCCGCAACTGATCCAACTTCTTCCTTCACCTCGGTACGTGCTAACACACCACCGCCAAATATCTTGATATGGTTTACCCTGTGCTTGTCGCCCGTAAACACACTCTCAAGAGTCACTTTCCCCAATGCTCTATGGCACCCTTCTCCGCACACAAGGCCAGGCATTATGGTGTTTCCTCGCCTGCTGCAATTTGGGTACAAGTCTCATTACATAGCATCGCCTTGCGTTCTTCTACAATGGTCTTGTTCTTCCTTTCTACAACTCTATTCTCATTCGGATTGTATGGAGTTGTCCATTCTCTCTTGATGCCTTCCTTTGCGCAAATGGTGAAGTCTTTATCAATACACTCTCCACTATTATCCGATCGCAGCCTTCTGATCTTCTTTCCATTAAATTTTCTACTGTCAGCCGCCTGGCATTCTTTGAAACGCTCAAAGACTTCATCTTTGGTTTTGAAAGTAGATCCAAGTTTTCCTGAATGGTCATCAATAAAGGTATGTGCTTCTTTACACCACCGAGAGCGTGTCGGGACATTGGACTGGCAGATGTCCCAGTGTATCAACTCTAACACACTCTTGGGTCCTATCGTCGTCTTGGAATGTCGCCTTGGCATGCTTCCCTAGTGCGCACTTCGTATCTCATCTTTCCTTGTCTTGAGTTTTGGAGCTCCTATGATAGTTTTCTTCTTGAGAATCTTCAAGGCTCCATGATGTAGGTGCCCCATCCTTCGTGCCATAATTCATTCAAATCCCTTTCATCGTATTGTCAATTAGTGCCATTGGGGACTCAAGTTAGCTATAATTTATGGCTCCTCACTCCAATTTGTGCCTTCCTTTCAGCCTAGGGATGTTTGACAAACTTTATTTCCAATAAAGTATATGTCATAACCCCTTCTTCCGGAGTTGAGACACCGAGAGTAAGTTCATCCCGAAACCTTTGACATAAACGTTTGTAGCCCGAATCTTGTTGCCAACTTCTGTCTTAAATATTCGGGTACCTCTTCCACCCGGGGTACACTTGGCCTTGTTTCCCATTATGATCTAGAAATTCATCGCTTCTTCTCAAAATAGCTTGAAAACATTCCTCGAACTCCCGTCATATAGGCGTATGCTCCACTATCAACATACCAAACTCCCCGGAGAGGTTGTTGGACACACAAGTGAAATCATTCTCTAGTCTAGATGCCAAAACCGTATATGTCATGCTCCCTCTCGTTTCTCTATGTGCTCCGGAGAATCGCATGGGCCCTTCCAAACCGAATTAACGCGAATCTCTATTCCATTGCGTTAACCCTCCCTTTCTCGTCTTTGCCTTGGGGCTCGATACCATGTGAAATTTTCACTCTAAAATTATTACCGCAAAGAGAATTGATTTATTTCGCCTACTTATTTGATAAGTTATTTACGTATTGTTTAGTAAATTTTGAAATAAACACAAACACCAAAAGACTTCACCTAATCAAAAGTAGAAGCACAAAAATAATACATATAGCACAATAGAAATAACCACATGAACACAAATATTTTTAGACACCTCTCGGAAAACCTAATGTAGGAAAACCGATGCAAGAACATGAGGGTTTGTATTAATCTTGACGAGTTAATCAAATAGCATACACCTCGATATGAATTTTCCCACAACTGGAGCAATTTTGGCCGTCACCAGATGACTCTCCTACACCCTTGCGTCAATTTGCGTAGCCACCGCGGGCCCCCGCTGACCATGGGAAACCGCGTGGAGGGCTGCTGTTAATCAGCCGCCGCATTCCTTCGTCCCTTCGCCTTTCTTCTTCTTCGTCTCCTCGTTGACTTCTCCTCCTCCCCCCGTCTCTCGCAACCCCGCCTCTATAGACACACCCTCTCGAAATCGAGTTATCTTACTTTCGTAATCGATTTCCTTCGTGCATCGAGAATGTGTGCCTTGCTTGCTTTCCAATGACCCTCAAGCTCTCTCTTATAGTCTTCTCGCCGATGAATCAACGGCCCGCATTATATCCTTAATCAATGGCTCAAATTAAAAGATGACTTGATCTTCGTTTTCTTTCTAGAAGATTCACATTCTACTTATTAATACCCTTAATTATTTAATTTCCTTAAATTTAGACTTAGGGATGACATTAAAATAATTAATTATTTTAATAAAGTAAAAATCCGAGTGGAATTTCCACAAACAATTTCTCGGGTTCTCTTCCGGAACATCGTTAACCGAGCCTCTCCTCAAAATTTGGAGACTCGGAACACTTTCCGATGCTATAAAAATCACATTCTCTAGTAAATCGCAAATATATTGTTAAGTTAAAATTAACAATTAGGTGAATATATTCTGACCGATGCAATAGGATTCCCGAGTGGAGGAATCTACAAAAAACCGTTTACCAAGAAATTCTTCCTTTCAATAGTATTCTCGAGACCTTCACCCTAGACCAAGACCTCGTACCTTCCTCCACACCAAGTCACTCTCCAGAATTTTGACCCGTTTCCAACAACTTTGACTATGCAAATAGCTCGCATCATACTTCGCTTCCTAAGAAGAAGAAACTTGGAAGACTTCGATCTCCCAATCTAGAGTCGAAACAAAGAGAGGGAGGCACCAAAATTTCATTTCTTTCTTCTTCTCCTTAGACTTCCCAAAACATGCACTTCTTTCGCTTCCTTGCTATCGTACTCTTGAACATCTTCATGACTACAAGAGATATCGAATTGCTTGAGAGAATGTGCTCAATGAATTCGAATTGCTTCCTTTATAGGCTCCAAGTGAGGCCGAATAGGCGTCTCTTGGGCCTACATGAACCGTCATGATCTCTTCTAGGATAACTTGCCGTGGAGGTCACATAATTCATATTTCTGACTCAATAATTAACCTTTTTCCATGATTCGAAACCAAGAAGGGTCTCCTTAAATGTACAATGACTCTATTAACCTGTAATAAATCCTAGAAGTCTTCAATGGGGACTTCGACCTAAAACATGGTGACCCAAGCACGAAACTTGTGCTTTAACAAGTCAATAATAATCTTTCTTTATTCTTTTGACAAGTACATTACATGATGACTCAAATACATTAAATGAAGACCGAACCTAGTTACAATTTCAACAAAGATGTGTCCATGGTACATCCATCAAATGAAAGGTGTCCATGTGAAATAATGATGCAATAGAGTGGGGGAAGATGGGAAGGCTCCAAGCCACATGCCATGGCACAAAGGCACTCTGGGTGATGAAGGGAGGCCCACACCTTGGGTGCATGAATGTAGGAGGGGGCACCGCAGTATTACC
The DNA here is from genome assembly GCA_034641835.2 of Pinus albicaulis. NCBI lineage: Eukaryota > Viridiplantae > Streptophyta > Pinopsida > Pinales > Pinaceae > Pinus > Pinus albicaulis. Next base: position 35,171 of record JAXQQM020063918.1, on the reverse strand, counting down.
ATGCTGATCGCTCTTAGTTTTCCACCCTTTCTCATATGCCTTTTGCTTTTTATTGATTTTTTCCCTTTACTACTTGGGGCTTAAGTGGATGAGAGCACATGTGTATGACACAGGGCAGTTGAATACCCCTTAAGGTTCATCGCCTACCAGGGGTTGGGGACAACTACCTGCTCCTTAATGATGCAAGGAGCACTCACAAAGGGCCTCAAGAACCAGGGTGATGGCCACAATGATAGGGGTAGAGCTCATGCTGCATTTTCCCACGTGCTAAATTTTATTGTCCGGCCATCTTTTACATTTTATGGCATATTTCATGTTGTATGTGGCCATATTATGCTTTTTATCTTTATTTTTAGCCGTACCTCAACCTTCGTGGCATTGCTTTAGGCTCCGGACTCCAAGGTGTGGACAAGGGAAGGGGAGGCTAACACCTTGTTGACCCAAATGGACAAATGTGGACCCGTATGGGGAAAATGGGGAAACGACTTGTAATGAGCAGTAGAGGAGTGAGACATATGTTATCGAGAAGCAAGACCACGTAGCCAAAAATCAAGGTTTCCCATGTAGTTCCATTCCTAAAGCTAATAGTCGCAAAAGAGATCCCATAGGACTAGGATACAAGATTAACCCCCATGTTGAGGCAAGGAACAGGAGTGGCATTCAAAACTCATTTTTTCCGTTGAATCCCAATTAATCCATCCCCAAAATAAAACCCAATTACATAATGAAAAATCATACCTTCGAGGTTGGATGGCCCACCATCAAACACAATACTCATGATGGTATGAGCGAGTATTAGCAACTGATGGCTCAAGTGGTGGAGAATAACAGCATACTGAGCCATAAGGTGGTTGCAAGTGTGCTGTTATTTGCTGTTGAAACAACCAGGGAGAAAATTTTTCTCATAGCTCACCCATTGGTGGTGGCAAATACCCAGCTCCAAATTAGGACATGAACTCAATAGAGTGCATGAACTAGCACCTGTGAAAGGGGAGGCTAAAAGAGTGTTGGAAAATGCAATATGGCATCTATTAATTTATATTTTCTTATCCTTAATATTTTTGTTTCATGGAACTTTATTTACTTTCGTGCTTTATTTAGATGATCTTTTTTCATTAAACATATCAAGATAAAAATAGCAAAGATAGTGGACACAAAAATTAGACTCTTAAGCTAGGAAAAACCTTAAAATCTCTTATAGAATTTGCTTCAAATGAGACAATCAAGACCCAAACCCTAGACCAAGCCCTCCAAGTACCAAGTTAGCCCCTTCAAAAATCTCTTCCACAAGATCGTATCAACAAGGCTCAATCGCATCACTATTTAGGTACAACTTCAAGCCCTAGCTTTACCCGCAACTTCGACTTGTTGCTTTGACTTTGTAGCTGTTGTAGAAACTCCTAAGATAGTTCTTCGAAGAGGTCTTTCTTGAGCAAGATGATGTTTACCACATACCCAAGTCAAATCAAAATATCTCTCCTTCCACCAACTCGATCTCAATTCAAACCCGTAATTTTGTGATTCTTGGAAGCTACAAAAACCCCAGATTTCGTACACATGAGAGAGATAGAGCACAAAAACAAACTTTTCTTCTTCTTCTTGGATTTTCCTTGTCTTCTAGACCTTTGCTCTTCATTTCTTGCTTCTTCCGTGCCTTCGCATCGAACTTGTTTGAGAGAGATTCTAATGTTCCAAATTGAAATTTACAACAAATAGCGTACATGTACAAGGAAGCAAAGAACAATTAACAAATCTCCAAACATGCACATCAAAATACACAAGAAACTAAGCCAAACAACTCGAGCTATTTATTAATATAGAAATCGAGTACATAAATGAAGGAATGATAGAACCTCGGGCTCGTTATCCAAGCTAGGCAAATCCCAAGTGAGATCTCATTAATCCAACTTTTGGAAATGGCTCCCGTAAAACCTGTGAACTCGCCCAAAAATTCACTAAATCGCGTCGGGAGGAAAATCGAAATTCTAACTAAATCATGCCCAAATTGATCCGAAATTAGAGCCACTGGATTTCTCTCCTATAACCTAGAACACCTGCAAAAGGTTTTGCCAAACTCAAGCCAAAATCGAGCCCCCAAAATGTGATGCAAAACTACCTAGCTAATCAAGAATACGCCCTAGTATAAGAAATAAGTGATTCTCGCTTGAATACCTATGAAATTTTCACTATGAAAATTATTATCATAGCTATTGATTTATTTTCGCCTACTTATTTGATAAGTTATTTATAGATGCTTCAAGAAATTTCAACAACATAACATAAAGACTTCACTTAATCAAAAGCAAAGAACAAAAATAACACATATAGCACAATAGAAACAACCACATGAACACAAATATTTTTGGACATGATGACTAACGTATGGCACTCAAGGATTATTTAAACACCGCCCAAGGATGAACTAAGGACACTTGTACCATCGTACATCATCATATCGCCGCAGTTTTTAAATTCTACTTCTACTTCTCATCATTTTCTCTTCTGTACCCGTATTCCACGCCCTACGGGGAATTGTAATAAGTGATGTTAGTAATGACGAATTTGAGTCAAGATAAGTCCGTAACAGCCTAGGCAACTTGGGACCTTGCCAAGGAGTGAGTATTACTCCCGGAGGTTTTTTTACTCGCTTAATTATCATCTCCCATATGACCTCTAATGATTAATTGAGTTTTTTCCTCCAATTTACCCCCAAAGCAAAAGAATACTAGCTTTGGATGGTGAGGCCTGGTGAGTCTCTGTTCAGAGTCACGTATATAACCATACCAGATCTCTAAGACCACCTTATGTTCTATGCCATTTCAAAATAGTACACATCAAGAAGATAGAACATAATCGATCGACAGTATGACAAGCCAAAACAGCAGATGAAGAGTGGTGGTGTTACTACGATCAACAGATGCTTCTACAAGCAAAGCCTCAATAGTTTATTCGGCCCAAGCGTGTCACACATAACCTTAAAACAACCCAAACAAAGACAGTCCATATATTACGTGCCTCCAACGCTATCCGTAGAGAGAATTCCTCCACACCAATATGTGTCAATGAATCCTAAGTCTCTCCAATATATAGGAATCTTTGGGGTGTGTGACACGTCTCAAGACATTTAAGCTCATATTTCTTTATTCCAAGCCGACCTAGCACATAAGTGGAATAAATTCAAAGTACATGTTCGCTCATCCGATCGCAGATGATCTTTAGATCAATCTTACACCTCTCCGAAAGAGGAATCCAACAAAAATACGGGGATCGTCATCCCAGCAAGACAACCCGCAGTTTGGACCCATAGTTGTCCAATTTTGCTCCCTCTCAACTAGGGAGAACTCCGTCCACTAGTGCAATCCAAACATTGTGGCGTCATCTCCGCCCGTAACTTGCTTTCACGTCTTTTATTTCGCAATAAAAAGTGGGTCACCACAAAGACACTGGCTCCCGATCGTACGTATTTAGCCTGTAGGTCAAAACCCCCATTTGGACCACGAAGAGTCTCCAACCAACTCGAAGTTGGTCTATCCGACCCGAAGTCGCGCAGGTCCGAGACTCACAAGACTCGATCCCGCATCAAAGTGGTTGGACCGTGCCATCCTAGATAGAGAGTACGGCAATTTCTGATGCGTCCATCAGTCTTTGCTACTAGTCTCTAGCCTTTCCCATCTCATTGGCCAAATGAGAGGTACTTCCCATGAGCCATGAACTCAATGGATAGAATGCATATGGGGCATAGATAATGAGAGGTAAACCAACTCAATAATCACAACGGTGGGGTCCAAGAACACCAACAAGGTTCGGCAAGCCTAGCCTTGTGGTTGCTCATAGCTCCGAGAAGCTGTCCCCAAAGCCCCCCAGAGCTCCCAGAGCTCATCGTCCAACAGGGCCCTAAGAATAGGGTCGTTCCACGATACCAAGATTCTCACGGAAGGTTATGAACATGACCTTCCCCAAGGGCATTGTGCGAATATCCGCGACCTGCTCATCAGTTCCTATATGATCGAGTCTTACGGTGCCTCGCTGTACCATATCCTAGATAAAGTGGTACTAGCCATCAACATGCTTGGATCAATCGTGGAACCCGGGATTCTATGACAAATGAATCCCCCTCTCGTTATCACAAAGGATAACGGTGGCATCTAGCACATGCTCGAACAGCTCACAGAAGAGCTTTCGCAACCACGTGACTTCACAACAGGCCATACATGTTACAATGTATTCAGCCTCAGCGGTGCTCAAGGCTACCAACTTTAGATTCCTGCCCGAAGCAGATCTACATGTGAAGTAGCATCCAGATGTGCTCTTGCGATCCACCACACTGCCAGCCCAATCGGCATCAGTATATCCATGGAGTGTCATACTCCTAGCAGTGTATCTCAGCCCATGATCTATCGTGCCTCGGAGATATCTCAAGAGTTTCTTGGCACCAACCCAGTGAATGTTATGATCAACCATGTGTTGACTCAAAGTGTTCACTGCACAACATACGTCCGAACAAGTGTTCACTAAGAACATCAGGGTCCCTATGAGTTGACGATACTCAGTAGAATTTGCTAACACGGGCCCAGCAACACAACCACTCAACTTCTTAAAGTTGAGATCCATTGGTGTCGACACGAACTTGCAGTCCACCATACTAAATCTTTCCAGAAGCTTCACAATGTATTTTCCTTGAGAAAGGAAAATCTTGCCAGGTCTCTACCGGACCTCCAGGCCTAGACATCAGTCCTAGGCCTTTCATCTCGAACTCAGCAGCAAGCTCCCTCTTACGCTGATGAATGAGAGGGTCAGCACCTGCCAGGAAGAGGTCGTCCACATACAACACCAGAATGAGAGGCTTCTCTTTATCAACCTTGAAGTAAAGGTTCGGATCAGCATTACTACGAGTGAAGCCGAGCTTCATCAGGTAGCTATCTATCCTCTCGTACCAAGCTCAGGGTGCTTGCTTCAGCCCATAGAGGGTTTTCTTCAATTTGTGGAGATGGGTGTCCCGGTCTTGGATTTCAAACCCCAGAGGATGCTCTACATACACCTCTTCCTTTATCGCACCATGCCACAAAAAAAACGGTCTTTACATCCATCTGATGAAGACTCCATCCTTGCGTATCAGCAAGGGCTATTGTTGATCGAATGGTGGTATATCGGGTCACAGGTGCAGGTGTGACATCATAGTCTATGCCTTCCTCATGGGCAATGAATCTTGCCTGTGCTTTTCAGCACTTTCATCAGATCCATGTTTGATTTTATGACAACACCTTTGATCTGTGGTATAGGAACCGTATCCTAGACATCACCCTCACATCCTTGTAGACCTTGATGCTTTCCAGTTTCTTCAAATGTTCCAGGCTCATATTGTACTCATGGCTTGCTAGATACCCCTGGTATTTATATGGCTTCTCGGTTTTGCTCTGGAATTTCCCCCTCTGAAGCCATATGTCCCTGAGCCATGAGGATCTTCTTTCGTTCAGCAAAGGTATCCGCTCAGGAGCATATACAGATATATTCTCCCTCTTAATGCCAGCTTCTCTTTTGAGAGAAGTCTTCTAATTTAAATGAGGGCACCCAAGACACCAGCTTGGTAAGGAGTTTTATAGTCAAAGCCATTAAAGACTTATTGCCATATACTGTAATATTGCTTCCATGCATCTTGACATGTATCGTATGCTTGTCAAATAATGGAAATCATTTATTCATAACTTTACAGGCTTTGCTAAGCATGGTTCAAGACTCCAACAACGTGACTAAAAGGCTGCAAAGACTTCTCAGTTCACACTTCATTTTTATCGTTATGTTGTAATACTGTCACAAGCTTACAACTATTATGAATTTCATAAACATGGGTGTCTGTCTATGTCACTGTCATAATGACAGTGACATAGAATCACAGATTTAGAACTATCACATTCATCACTGCTTGCTGAATATGCACTTCACTTACATCTCTTGGACTCTTGTCCTTGATGTACCAGGCAGGGTTCTCTTCCTCCTATACCTGCAAAGAGTACTGCTGCTCCAATACTTCTGCCTTAGCTGCTCACAAAGTCCTCTGCTGCTTCACATATTAGCTGATCAATCTGCCTTTTTTCAATGACAATGCTCCTCCAATGTTATGGGCCTATATCAGAGTGCCCTCTAACAGTGATTTGTCATATCATAAGTATTGTTCACAAGGCCTTTCAGCCTTCTAACAATCCCCTTTTTGCATTAAGATGAATAGCTTGCTTACTAGACTTGCCAATACAAGGATCTCTTCAGCATATGGTTTACAAGAAACCACCATTGTTTTACATCGCACTGTAAAATACAACAAGTCACACTCGAGCATGCAGATACATTCATCAACACTCAATCGCATTCCTGTAAGAGGGTATGCGCCGAAATATTCTCCATCAAATGACTGTACATGGGACTTCAACAGGCTGCTTGTTTCTTAAGATTGTCTCCAAAAGCCTTCAGACAATCCCAGCTCCAAATATGATACCCAAACCACTGTCCAATGTCTTTGTCAGCAATCACAATTTTCCAAGCTCCAAATTCAGCACCTAAACTTGCACTTCTTTTATGCCCAGTTGCTCTTTCTAGAGAATCTCCACTGTGACAATCATCTCTTGTTCCCAACAGTTTGTGAGCCATGTCCACAACAAATTCAAAATCCTTGTTGCTCGCTACAGAATCTGTAAAGCCATTATGATGTGTATCCAATGCTCAAGCAGCATTGGTGCGAGAGTGTTGTATACACTGCAACTTAGACTGTTGTATATAAGTTATCGTCATCAATATATGTTACGTGTGTTCCTTTGTTCATCAAAGTGACCTGGTTAAGCATGCACAGGTGTGCAGGCACATTCATCCCTGGTATGTGTCCTGGGAAGCGGAAAGTGTAAGGAAACATTATCTTCCAATCCGATAACGGACTTTTGACAAAGGATTTTATGCAGAACTTGTTTGAGTATATATCTTGGTTTGACATGCATATAACTTTGTCTAACACAAATAAAGAGCATGTATAGACCACATATTGTCATAATAATATATAGCATCCTCCATATTTAGAGTGGTCTTTTGGATGACTTTCCAGCCAGCAAATCCTTATTTGAAATCGCAGAACATTCCGGCATCATCCCCGTGTAAAATGCCCTTCATTCTGCGATGTCGACAACAGCATAGACTTTCTGAATACGGTCGGAGACATCACCAATGCAAATGTCCCTCATTTCTTTTCCCGCATCAGCCGAGAATATCCAGATGGGATACTACGACAAAGGAACCCTGTAACGGCCGTGGAATCCCGATGCATATGGTTCATCCCTAGCTCGCTGATTCAGAACAGACATTCGAAAGAAATAGCAAGAAGAAAAATTTTCTTCAGCAGGGATGATATATATATATATTGCGCTTCAAATGCATTGTCGGCACGTCCAGAAAAAAAACATATTTTATAATATATATATAACAGCCGAAATTTAAGAGATGTGTGGCCTCGTTCCTCAGCAAACTTTGCCAGATGACTGACGTCTTTGCTGGCAACAGCTACGCCGTCTCAATAGATCATTTCTATTCTCGTTGCTCCACAGGACTTCGTCGCTCCGTCACCACAGGATTTCGTTGCTCCACAAAATTTGAATTTTGGCTCCCGACGTGTAGGCCCTTTGTCGTCCTTCTGACGCGGCTGACTCCAGACAGCAGATACATCATGGCTTTCGTCCCTGATGGACGTCGTGTAACAACTGACCCTCCACAGTGACTGTTTTGTGTTCCCGCCTGTTTATTATTCAACTCGGCTCCTCGATTTAACTGTTCCAAACGTTCAGTGATGTGGTCAGCCTCAGACATTCAGCTTCTCGACAGAAAGCATTATGGATGTTTTAAATCGTTGTCTGTGGCCCTAGGTATTCTGCTTATGAACCCTTCAAACCTTCGTGAACCCTCGTGGAGAACCACTAAACCCTCATATGACAGTGATTCTCATGATTGCTCTTCGGCCAATTAGCCCAGCAGACTGGCTCTTAAAACAATAATTCATGGCCTTGTTTTGTCCTTCAAACAGTCCTTCATTTTGGTCTGCATATCCTACAGCAATTCAGCCTCCATTCAAACCTTTGAAGCGGACTTTCTTCCACGTTGTCTTGAACCTTTCCTAGCTGCTAACCGAACTTGAAACTAGCCTTTAACCAGATCTTATTAAGCCCAAAAACATGCCTAAATAATACGCTGTCACCTACAGCTGCTTCCCCATTGTCTAGGGCAAACTTTCTCACGCTATTCCAAGTCTCCTTGTTCAGCCAGATGAGATGCACTTGATGGATCAATAGATTTCCAACACAAATTTGGGCATTGTCTTCTCCTTAGGCTCTGATACCATGTTAATTTCTGAACATATTTTATGCCATTTCAGATTAGGGCACAATACTGAAGAAGATAGAACATACTAATAGATCGATAGAAGACAAGCCAAAACAGAGATAAGAAATGGTGGCGTTACGGCGATCAGCAGGATGCTTCAACCAGCAAAGTCTCCAATAGGTCATTCACCCAAGCGTGTCACACATAACCCAGAACAACCCAAACAAAGAATATGCAGCTCCAACGCCATCAAGAGAGAGAGAATTCCTCCACACCAATGTGTGTCAAATGAACTCTTAAGTCTCTCCAATATATAGGAATCTTTGGGGGTGTGTGACACGTCCTTTAAGACATTTAAGTCTATATTTTATTCTAGGCCGACCTAGCACATAAGTGGAATAAATTCAAAGTACATGTTCTGCTCATCCGATCGAGATGATCTTTAGATTGATCTTACACCTCTCCGGAAGAGGAATCCAATAAAAATATTGGGATCGTCATCTGAGCAGCACAACCCGGAGTTTGGACCTAGTTGTCCAATTTTAACACCAAGTTATGTCAGTTTAGATCTGGAGGTATAAAGTATCTGTTTTGCGGTTATATTTGTTAATAGTTCTGCTTATTTCGGTTCCCATTGTTTATTTCGGTTTTAGGTTTTATTTATTTGTCGGATCTATACTCTCTTCTCTGTGTATGCTCTTTGCTCTGCGCTGTGTGCGATCTCGGCAAATCAGAAACAGGAGGAAGGGATTTTTTTAACTACGTATGCTCTTTCCCCGCATCTTTGTGCAATCTTGGGAAATCAGAAATAGTGAAAAAATAGATAGTTGCTGGTAAGGCTAACCGAAAATCTAACATTATGCCGTAAGGCTTGCATTTCATTTTTTTTTGCTCGGATTTTTTGTGTTTTTTTGTGCAGGAAAAGACATGGACACCAAAGAGTTCAAAAAATAATTAAAAAAAAAAAAAAACCCCTCCTCCTTTCAAACAATTACAGAATCATTTTACTATCTCACTTGGTGAGAAGTTAGTTTATGAGAATAGAGGTCTTGGGTTCAAGTCTCTTTCTCAAGCTTCTTTTGTAAAAAGTTTTTTGTTAAAGGGGCGGGATTTTTTTTTTAAAGTCGAACTTCATCATCAAATTTCAATCCGTTCCTGTAACTATTCGGCATTTACAACTCGTTTTTTCAAAAAGGCATAACTTCTTCATCCGGAAGCCGTTTCTCGAGCCGTTTTTTTAATCGACCTAATTTTTCGAAATCTTTCCATTGGAGTAGTTAGTTTTAGTTTTTCTCAGGTTCAGTTTTTTTTTTAAATGGAAAGTGCATGCCCGATTATTCTTAACAGCACCAATTATTTCCAATGGCTACCTCACATGGTATCTTAGAAGTAAAGGACTTTATAGAATAGCCATAGGACAAGAAACTAAACCTTCCAATGATGATTAAGTTGCTAAATGGGAAAATAAACAAGATCAAGAACAAGGGTTGATAGGAATGTCCATTGCTCAAGATCTTCGATTTCACATCCTTGACATTGACACCCCTCATGAAGCCCTGGAAAAGCTAAATATTGTCTTTGGGATTCAAAATCAAATCAGGGCCCACTAGCTTGAAAATGAATTGCTTACTTTGGACCCCAATAATTTCTCCTCTATTGAAGATTTTTTGTCCAAATTCAAGACCCTTAGACTTCTTTTAGAAGGTTGTAAGGTCAAAAAGGAAGATAGTAGCCTCATCTATTGTATTCCTGCTAAGCTTGGCCTTGCATACTCTGTATTTGTTTCCACCTTCCATTCCACTAGAGAAGCCATCATTTCTTCAGGAACCACATACAAGAACTCCTCTTTTGATGCCTTTTGTGATTCTTTGATAAGAGAACAAGAAAAACTCTTACACCTTGGTCTTATCACTTCTAAAAACACTTCTAACTCATGCCTCAACAAAATCATAAAAGAATCCCTACAAGCAGATCTGGGGGCATGGTCCCGTTGTCGACGTCGCATTGTCTGTGGCACCGCGACAACGGCTCGTACTCGGGCCGTCACCTTTTATCCCACCCTCTCTTTAAGCTGCTCTCCTTGCAAGCTAAGGGGAGGTAGACCCCGTTAGAAATGAGGAGGAAAATCCAGAGACACAATAAAACATCAAATACGTGATAAACAAACAGGATTTCACAGATCTAGATTAGATTTCACGTTAGAGACCAGTGCCTTATGGAGTCAAACAAGATCCCGTTATGCGATTATAAATCAGTGAATGATGACTAACTGTTGCTTATGGAAACACGATTGATCAATGATATTCAATTAAATACACCACAACCATAAATAAAAATGCCAGATGTTTGAAAGATTTCCAGATTTATGATGCTTCAATTAATTTCAATCTAGAAAATGTCTCTATATAGTCATTCTTAAGATAAAAATTTAAAAGCTCAATGACTATTTAAAATTTTTATATTTTTGTATTTTCTAATTTTTTAAAGATTTTTTGAAATTTTTGATTTTTTTATTATTTTTAATTTTTTAACACAAATTAAAACAAATCTAAATCTAAATAAAAGATCTAAATCCTATAGTTAGTTTTAAACTAATTAGAAGGATCTAAGCTAAAAATCAAAATCTAATTAAAACTCAAAGGTTAAAACTAAACAAGTCAAAGCTAAATTAGAATTAAATTAAATCTAAAAATATTAAATAACAAAAATTAAAATTAAACTAACACTCCAACCATTAAAAATTAAATCTACACTATTGAAATGAACTAAAATTAAATATTAAACAACAAACCTAGCAAAACAAAAAAAACAAAACGCTGAAACTAAAGGGTAACAAATAAAATACAAACTAAATTATTAAATCGAATTCAAAATGAACGGCCTATCGAATTAAAATTCTTCCTATGTTTAAAACCTACTCACTAAAAGACATCGATTAAATCCAAAACAACAAATACACCTACTGTGGGCTAACTAATCCAAATCACAAATTTAACGCATGTACATATGTTCATTTTCTGTGCATTTTGTATTTTTATCGTTTGGTGTCGATGGACTTGCGTATAGACGGGGAGGGCTCGATGGCGTGCCTGATGAAGTGACAGAATCAAAACGTATCGTAAGGGTTCACATTCGTATTTTGGCTGCTTAAAAGCTGGGTACCGCGTATCGTCGTGGAAGAAATGGACGGAGTGGACAGTGTTTGCAGAAGAAAACGGCTAGGGTCGATGAAGAGCAGCAAGGAAGGTAAACGCAATGTGAGGGTAGACGTCAGGCAGAAATGGTTAACGCAGAGGAATGAGGGCGGATTAATGAAGTTGAAAGCAGGTAATAAACCCAGTATGCGTCCAGCAAAATTAAATTTTTTTTTTCTGCAAAAATGAGATTTTGATGTTCTTTGAATATCATCCAGATTTGCCACCAACAGCGATTTTGAAGCGAGATCTTGCCCGCAGTGGCAGTTTTGAGGCTAGATCTGGCCTTTGAAAGCCAGATCTGCCCTAGATCTTAAAAAAAATTTCGATTTGAACCTGTAACCTGCAACAATCAGTCAGATCTGAAGACACGCACCAAAAAATAATTAAACTCTCACAGATAAATTACAAATTTACAACTAGTTTACAATTTAAAACCCTTATGGTCAGATCTGAAATTCATTTAGCACAATTTTCAGAAATTTAAAGTTTTAGTGAGAGGCACAAGCCTTCGAAACCCTGCAAAATTACAAATATCGTAAGATAGACCCGAAATTTAACAAATAAAGAGCTTATCAGATTTATGCTTATTGAGAGTTGGCTGGTCCAACCGAAGACTTCCCCAGACGCCCAATCTTAAAAAAAAATTCCCTGCACACTTAGATCTGAACTTTAGACTGATAGAGATTTAAGAAAACAACATGAGACCCTTAAAAAAATCAAAATGTTATTTTATAAACCCAGAAAACCGCATAAGATACCTATATGCAGATTAATCCATGAAGGCCATCAACCATAAAATGCAAGAAACCAAGTAGCAGAGTTTAGAGAGAATTCACCACATAGATCTGAGAAGGAACATCCAGATTTGTAACCCCAAAGTCTTTAGCTTTATTCCTCAAAAAGTTTACAAGAGCTTCTAAGAGCAAGTGCACGATCCTGAGATCGGATGACTCAAGAATGACAAAGACCTCTAAATTTATAGGACAAGATCTCTAACGGCTAGTTTGGATGATCCTCGTCAAAATAATCTCAACCGTCCAAAAGATTTAATTATCTTTTAATCCGAAGCGTTGAAATTAAAATTTTGGGGAAAAACGAATTTATCATTTAATTCAATTTTAATTAACTCAAAAATATTATTTTTGAGTTAATTACCCCAAAATTTTGACCTTGACTTAACCACCAAGGCCCAAGGGTCCAATATTTCTTAAAATTTTCAATATTCCCTTGGCCTGGGGCTATCAAAATCATTTTCCAAGGACCCACAAATTTTGCCTTCAAAGATTTAATCCCAATTTAGGACCCTAAATTAATTAAATTTCTGGTTTAAGATTTTATTAATTAATTGACCAGAAAATTTAATTAATTGACTAAGAGGGGATTATAATTATTTTTCCAACCCTCTTTTACATGAGATAATACATTTACATACATGAAGGGGAAAACCCATTCGTATAGACCCTCAAATAAATACCCAATTCTGCGACTCAAAATATGATCTAGTAGACCAAGTAGCTCAAACTACTTTTACAAGGACTCGATAGAAACACTAGGACTCACTTAGCATGCTGATGACAAAATCCACCCTAGCTTTGGGGTGAGGCTGGAGGGAAAAACTCTGTCGATCACTTTCGTAAATCAGTGAGACAAAAAACCTCCTAGGATAGAGATCATCAACAACATACTAGGCTTACCTAGGTTGTTACATACATTGACGGTCTTACTTAGATCATTTACATCATAAAATGCAGAATGGGTTTACATCATTATAAAAACTGTCAATCGGCGATGAAATCTAGATGACACGAGCCTCGAACATGATAAGTCCCATTTGAAAAAATGGGGGTGTACTGCTATGGGGTCGTTGACAAAATGTGGTCAACATCTGGCTCTACTTGGGGACACGTTGCTTCATCGAAGGAATGTGAGAATCCAGAATCTGCATCCAGCAACACACAAGATTATATAAGTAGCGTCCATCCAAATATCATCATATAACATTAAGCTCATGAAAAATAGAAGCTCTTCTTTTATTTATTATTCTATTTAACATGAAAAGTAAATCTACTCTAACTGCAAAATGAAATGCTGAAATAACGAGGAGTAGGGTTAGAAATACGATACAGAGGATGCCCTGTGGCATCAGATGTGCTCAATGTAATGTATGCTGAGCATTTGCCTGCTTTCAGGCAAGTCTGTAGGCTGCTTTTCAGATGTGCCATGGCCGATCTTGCATAATGTAGGACTCTGTTTTATCCAAATGTCAAGCTGCTCTCGACCATCAGACAAATCAGACCACTTACTTCTTCTTTGCTTCTTTCTCTTCTTCTGAGAGGGTTGTGATGTTAGCAACGAGACCACTGTAAACTCCTTGTCCTCATCCTGAAGATGTTTGTACAAAATATCGCAAGAGCCTGGAGCGTGACCAATGTTATTCTGGATATACTCTGTCAATGGTGAAATATAAGCTTGGTCTTTCTCAACATCCTTTGAAACCATAGTGAAATCCTCCGTGTGATGAGATGGGAATGGCTTTAGCAGACAAGAAATCTTATGACCTGTTGATGAATCTTCATAATCAAATTTCGGCTGAAACTTTTGTATATGTAATTTTTCCATTTTTTCCAACCTTTCCTGTATGGAACTCATTTCCAACAAGTGATCTTCCTTCATGGCATTCATTTCCAACAAGTGATCTTCCTTCATGGCAGTCATTTCCTGGGTGTGTCTTGCTTCCATTGCAATCATATAATTCTGTATAATGGACATCTGATTAGAATGATTAACTTCCATCATTTTTAACTTGTTTTCCATGACATTTATTTCCTGAACATGACTTTCTTCCATGGAAGTTATCTTATTTTGAAGACTGATTTGGTTAGCTTCCATGTTTTGAATTATTTGCATATGATTGGGTTGCACATCCTTAATCATTTGAGCTGGTTCCTTAACCTGACTTTCATGATCTTCTATATGCATGTGATAGTCCTTACCAACAACATTAATTTGACATCTTGCCCTTGCCATTCTACTAGCTATGATCCTTTTGATAACGGGACAAGTAGCCTCTTCATGAAGGTCATTACAGGCTCTACAATAAGGAGGAACTTCATCCACATGATTTGCAAACTCAAATTGATTTGTCGGTCTCTGCTCATAAGATAGGTCTCTTTTCTGCAAAGCACTATTATTTCTAGGTTGGGAATTCTGCGTTAACTTTTCCATTTGAACCAACCTAGCCTGTAAGACACTTATTTCTTTAGCATGCTCAGAGATCAATTTCGCTTGATTAAGCTCCATGCTTTCAAGTTTCTGCATTAACTTTTTCATAGGATCATCATCATCTTCTAGAGGTTCTTTCAACTTAGAATATGTCAAAGATCTATCAAAATCTGGAGTTTCAGATATTCCAGATGCTTTCTTATCTTTTTCAATCTCCTCAGCTAAAGATTGACAAGCCTTATAATTTGCAGTTTTAGCCCGCCTTAACTCATATGAAGTATCATAATCAAAAGCATCAATGTAAAAATTCAGAAGAGATCCATCAGGAGGTTTATGAGTTTGAGATATTTCTCTAAGAATACCATTAAATCTCCTGTTAAATTCTTCAGTCGTTTCATTTTCTTTCTTTTTTATGGTACTGATCTCTATTACCAGATGCCTATCTTCCCTTTTATCACCATATTTTTCCTTAAAAGCAGTTACAATGGATTCAAAAGTATTGAATGAATTATCAGGTTTTTCCATGAACCAGTGAGCAACATCCTCACCAAAAGTAAGAACAAAAGTTTTCATCTTTACATCATCGAAATTATTATTTGTAACTGCAAATCTATTCCACCAGTTAGTGAAAGCAAACAAATGAGATTTAACACTAACTGCATCATTTCCTTGAAAGATAGGTAATTTATCCATTTGAGGGAGATCATGGGGATAACCCTGAATATTAGCGAAATTACACGGGGCAAAAATATCCATGATATCGTTTTTAAGATTTTAGAAATAAATTTGTGTTCAAGAATAGTCAAAAGGTCCTCAAGAAGCGAACTTCTCGACAGGAACTCTTGTAAGAAATGAAAGAATTGGAGTCGCCACTTGAACATGAAACTAATTCTAAAACAGAAGAAGCAATCGAGAGATAGCAGATGGATATCAGGGGGGGATTCTTGTCTGGGAGTAAAAAGATGAATAAGTGGAGTCGCCACCCAAACAAGAAGCCAACCGAAATGTCCAGGTGCTAAAGATGTGATGATGAAATGATTAGTGATATGACGAAAGATAAGACGATAAAAATATGCAGAGATGAAAGACGCCAGAAAATGTGATTCCTTGTGATAGGCTAATGAATGGCGAAAGAAGATCTGAAGATTAGAAAATGTCGTTAAGACCAAGGACAGAAAAAACTCTATCCCCGGCAACGGCGCCAAAAAATGTTGTCGCACAGATTGTTCAGGGCACCGCGACAACGGCTCAGACTGGGGGCTGTCACCTTTATCCCCAATCTCTCTCTTTAAGCTGTCTCCTTGCAAGCTAAGGGAGGTGGACCCTGTTAGAAATGAGGAGGAAAAATCCAGGAGACACAGCTAAAACATCAAATACTTGATAAAATAACAGGATTTCACAGATCTAGATTAGATTTCACGTTAGAGACCAGTGCCTTATGGAGTCAAACAAGATCCCGTTATGCGATTATAAATCAGTGAATGATGACTAACTGTTGCTTATGGAAACACGATTGATCAATGATATTCAATTAAATACACCACAACCATAAATAAAAATGCCAGATGTTTGAAAGATTTCCAGATTTATGATGCTTCAATTAATTTCAATCTAGAAAATGTCTCTATATAGTCATTCTTAAGATAAAAATTTAAAAGCTCAATGACTATTTAAAATTTTTATATTTTTGTATTTTCTAATTTTTTAAAGATTTTTTGAAATTTTTGATTTTTTTATTATTTTTAATTTTTTAACACAAATTAAAACAAATCTAAATCTAAATAAAAGATCTAAATCCTATAGTTAGTTTTAAACTAATTAGAAGGATCTAAGCTAAAAATCAAAATCTAATTAAAACTCAAAGGTTAAAACTAAACAAGTCAAAGCTAAATTAGAATTAAATTAAATCTAAAAATATTAAATAACAAAAATTAAAATTAAACTAACACTCCAACCATTAAAAATTAAATCTACACTATTGAAATGAACTAAAATTAAATATTAAACAACAAACCTAGCAAAACAAAAAAAACAAAACGCTGAAACTAAAGGGTAACAAATAAAATACAAACTAAATTATTAAATCGAATTCAAATGAAACGAAGCCTATCGAATTAAAATTTTTGTGATGTTTAAAACCTACTCACTAAAAAAAAGACATCGATTAAATCCAAAACAACAAATACACCTACGCTAACCCAATCAAATCACAAATTTAACGCATGTACATATGTTCATTTTTTATGTGCATTTTGTATTTTTATCGTTTGCAGGTCGATGGACGGAGCAGATAGACGTGGGAGGGCTCGATGGCAGCTTGATGGCGTACAGGAATCTGAAACGTATCGTAAGGGTTCACATTCGTTTTGCTGTTTGGTGTATTGCAGACTGCAGATTGCCGTGGAAGAAATGGACGGAATGGACAGCGTTTGCAGAAGAAAACGGCTAGGGTCGATGAAGAGCAGCAAGGAAGGTAAACGCAATGTGAGGGTAGACGTCAGGCAGAAATGGTTAACGCAGAGGAATGAGGGCGGATTAATGAAGTTGAAAGCAGCTAATAAACCCAGTATGCGTCCAGCAAATTTAAATTTTTTTCTGCAAAAATGAGATTTTGATGTTCTTTGAATATCATCCAGATTTGCCACCAACAACGATTTTGAAGCGAGATCTTGCCCGCAGTGGCAGTTTTGAGGCTAGATCTGGCCTTTGAAAGCCAAATCTGCCCTAGATCTTAAAAAAAATTTCGATTTGAACCTGTAACCTGCAACAATCAATTAGATCTGAAGACACACACCAAAAAATAATTAAACTCTCACAGATAAATTACAAATTTACAACTAGTTTACAATTTAAAACCCTTATGGTCGGATCTGAAATTCATTTAGCACAATTTTCAGAAATTTAAAGTTTTAGTGAGAGGCACAAGCCTTCGAAACCCTGCAAAATCACAAATATCGTAAGATAGACCCGAGATTTAACAAATAAAGAGCTTATCAGATTTATGCTTATTGAGAGTTGGCTGGTCCAACCGAAGACTTCCCCAGACGCCCAATCTTTAAAAAATTTCCCTGCACACTTAAATCTGACTTTAGACTGATAGAGATTTAAGAAAACAACATGAGACCTTTGTAGAAAAATCAGAATGTTATTTTATAAACCCAGAAAACTGCATAAGATACCTATATGCAGATTAATCCATGAAGGCCATCAACCATAAAATACAAGAAACCAAGTAGCAGAGTTTAGAGACAATTCACCACATAGATTTGAGAAGGAACATCCAGATTTGTAACCCCAAAGTCTTTAGCTTTATTCCTCAAAAAGTTTACAAGAGCTTCTAAGAGCAAGTGCACGATTCTGAGATCGGATGATTCAAGAATGACAAAGACCTCTAAATTTATAGGACTAGATCTCTAACGGCTAGTTTGGATGATCCTCGTCAAAATAATCTCAACCGTCCAAAAGATTTAATTATCTTTTAATCCGGAGCGTTGAAATTAAAATTTTGGGGAAAAAACGAATTTTTCATTTAATTCAATTTTAATTAACTCAAAAATACTATTTTTGAGTTAATTACCCCATAATTTTGACTTTGACTTAACCACCAAGGCCCAAGGGTCCAATATTTCTTAAAATTCTCAATATTCCCTTGGTTTGGGGCTTTCAAAATCATTTTCCAAGGACCAACAAATTTTGCCTTTAAAGATTTAATCCTAATTTAGGACCCTAAATTAATTAAATTTCTGGTTTAGGATTTTATTAATTAATTGACCAGAAAATTTAATTAATTGACTAAGAGGGGATTATAATTATTTTCCCAACCCTCTTTTACATGAGATAATACATTTACATACATGAAGGGGGAAAACCCATTCGTATAGACCCTCAAATAAATACCCAGTTCTGCGACTCAACATATGATCTAGTAGACCAAGTAGCTCAAACTACTTTTACAAGGACTCGATAGAAACACTAGGACTCACTTAGTATGCTGATGACAAAATCCACCCTAGCTTTGGGGTGAGGCTGGAGGGAAAAACTCTGCCGATCACTTTCGTGAATCAGTGAGACGAAAAACCTCCTAGGATAGAGATCATCAACAACATACTAGGCTTACCTAGGTTGTTACATACATGGACGGTCCTACATAGATCATTTACATCATAAAATGCAGAATGGGTTTACATCATTATAAAAACTGTCGATGAAATCTGGATGATGGAATCTGAATGGCGCAACTACGTCGAACATGACGAATCCCATTTGAAAAAATGGGGGTGTACTGCTATGGGGTAGTTGACGAAGTGTGGTCAACAGACCTGAGAATGAACTTTTACTCAGCTAAATCGCACTGCCTTTCTGAAGCAACTGTGCAGTCCTCTGCTCTGGCTCACTAGGAATAACTCAACCCTCTTGTTGCTGCCTCTCCGGATATGGAAAACTTCCTTTGGATCACTGTTCCTGCCCCTCACTATCTCTGTTGCCTCACTGAAGCTCGAATTCTCTGGAAACTAACTGTTGCTACTCTGGAAAATCGAAGTCTCCAAGTGACTCTGGTGTTCTGGTGTGTCTTGTCCAAGTGCCCATCGACTTCCTCTTATAATCCACTGTTGGAGCACCAACGACCAAGATTAAACCTTAATCGATGGCTCATATAATTTTTGGATCGATCCGTGTGAGTTTCTAGAGAATTCTTACATTGACTTTATTAATTATGATTAATTAACCATATTCCCTAAGTTTAGACATAAGAAATATTTAAAAAATTGTTTAATAATCTAATTAAGTCATCTCTAGGTGGAATTTACAGAAACGATTTATGGGTTTTGGAGATCTCATGTATTCTAATCTCTCCACCAAATTTTGTGGCTAGAACACATTCGATGTTACAAAAACTAACACTCCCTCTTAGCGAGGAATGTGTTTTAGTGTTGCACACCCTGTCACAACACCCTGTCTCTGTACCATCCTTTGTCACGCTGCTGATGTCTGACCATTGTGACTGCTTGCCACTACCCACCAACCACTGCACAACTCTGATGTTGCATATGTGTTGTTGTTGACCCTGCTAAATTGCTGCCAACACTGCATTTGCACTGCAACTGAAAAGCATCCAAAATACTGAATCAACTGTGTTCAGTATGATGCATTTGTCACTTGAGTCTCTTACTGCTACTAGCTACTACACTGTCCACTAAAGACTTTGTGCTGCTATTGACTCTGCACTCCTGCCAACTTTGTACTGTGCTCCTTAGCATCTGACTGCAACTAATCTGCAATTGTCACTCTGGAATCCCGACTGCTCCTTTGACACTGATCCATCCTGCTACTGAATACTGTGGGCTCCCGTAGCTAGGTAATGATCCATGAGGTGGACTCCTCAAGGACCTTGCCCGTCTCTGTAGCTTTGACCTCTGATCTACTCATATTGTTGCTGCTATCTCTGCTCTGTTGTTGCAACTACTGCAATAACGAGTTTGATCTCTCAGATCCTGAAGCACTAGCTTCCACAGGGCTCCTCCCTCTGACCTAGACTCACTCTGAGTCTTGATCTCTCTTCGGGAAATCTCTCTGCTCCCTCCTAGCAACTCGCACTGTCCTCCTACACTAGAAATTGGATTGCGAAGTTCTGCACTGAGAATCTTCTGGCTGGAATTGCACCTGCATATTGCGACTGGGAAATTCGTACTACCTGTGTCATTGCATCTAGCTCTGCAATTGTTTCCTAGGTACTGATCGCAACTAGATCTGCAACTGCCATATAAATGATTGACAACGCCTGCTGACATTGAATATGCTACTATGATACTGTGGGCTCTTGTAGCAAAGGTGATGGTCTCGCTCCAACAATCCAGACCTGATCTAACTGATCTACTTGTTGCAACTGCATTGGACCTTGTCCAATATGGCACACTGGAGTCTCATACTCCTCCTCCACTTGGATCTGGTGACCCACTATCTCCTTTCAAGCCTAGTCCCTGGTTGAGAAATTTCCTTTCTTTGCAACTCGCACTAGACAACTCGCACTTCCTCTGACATCTGCCTTCGACAACTGGAAGTCAATCTGCTGCCCAGATTTGGATTCTGGCTAACTCGCATGACCTCCTTTGACAATCTCGTACGACCATCCTTGCAAAGTTGCAAAATCTGGAAACTCAAAACTGGAGAAATAAACCTCGAAAATCTCCCTCTTAACCTTTGCTCGGCTGTTGAATCTGCGACTCGCACTCCCTTCTGGAGTGAAAATCTACTCACAACAACTGCCAATTTGCAATGGAAAACTGAGCTTCTGAAACTCGAAGTTCCCCGAAAGAAATCTTCCCTTTGCTGTGTGTGCTTTTCTCTTCTAGTCGAAGTTGGTTTTGCTACTGCAAAACCCTCTGCGTCCAACCAAGGAATCTGCATAGCAAAAATCTGAGCTGCAACTGCTCCCTTTGACTACTGGAATCACTAATCTGGGCAACTCGATTTTTCTTCCACCCTGCAATTGAAAAACTAACTGTTGCCCTAGCAATTCGGCTTGCCTGTATGAGCACTGCGTTGCCTCAAGAATTTTGGCTTTCTGCTCCCTCTGAGTAGCGAAATTCTTTCTTCCGCTTCTGAGCTTCTCGACTGATCACTTACACTCTGATACTATGTGAAAATTTCATCTATCACAACAACTGGAAAATATTCTCCTAATTGTTAATTTTATTTAACAATTTACTTGCGGTTTGCTGCGAAAAATATCAAATAATTCACACTATGATTTTAACAAATAAACTGCAGAAGAAAATAACGTTGGAAATTGAGAAAATCTAGCATGCACACACATAAAATGACAATATTATTTTTGGACAAATGTCCTTGGAAAAACCCAACTTGGGAAAACCGGTGCAGCAGTGAGGGTTTTTATTATTATGCAATAGTGAAATCTGAGTACAATCTATGGATGTGTAGAAATTTGATAACCCAACCCCGGTTTTCAGTTTCTCTTTATTTCTCTCATATAGTTAAATGTCCATTCCCATAGCCATACATTCAACAAGCTGGAAAAAATAAATATTTTCTGAAAACACAAATTCTAGAAATTTCAGCGCTAAAATGCAAAAATAAAAACTCAGAAAATTAAATCAGTCACACACAGAATTTTGACACGCTGATTTTTTGTCAATGTGACTCTGGAAAAACCCCTACAACTCTTGGGGGAAACCAGTTCGAAAGCTTCTCTTTATTTTCTGAATATTGCTTTTATAGTGAGACAGAAATTACACAGCAAAAAAATTACAGCAACCTCATAAATGTACTTATCTCAAAAATTGTGCAAAACTCCACCTCGATTTTCATGCCAAATACAAACAGAAAATATCAGCGGAAAGTACAACCTTAAATCCTATACAGACAACACTAAAAATAGTGTGGGAACAGCTGTACAACCTCCCTCAAAATCTGTGCAAATGCTGCCTCGATTTTCGTGCTGTACGACTGCTGTACGGACCTTGTTTTGCATGCTGTTCGCTGCTGTACGGAATCCAGAAAACGAGATTTCTCTCTCTGCTGTACGGACCTCGATTTCCGTGCCTCCTTAAATGCTGTACGGACCTCGAAAAACGTGCTGCAATAAATGTTGATTTTCTTCCCTTGAAATTTGTGCTCACTTGCGTTGAACTTCGTGCTCTATCCTTGCTGTACGGATTTGCTGAATATAAGTGCTGCTGCCCTCCTCCTTCTCACTGCTCAGAAATTCTCCCTTGCTTTCTATCCTCCTCTCTCAATCTGCTCATGAAAGAATGAATGACCTTTTCCTTCCTTTAACCTAACCCTAAGTGACTTTTGGGGAATTCCTAAATCTAATGGCTGAGATAGCTTTAGATCTAGGGTTGAGATTAAATGCTCATTTAAATCTCACTTTTTATTTTTTAATTCACCCCACTTTAATAAAGACCCACTTAGTCATTTATTTCCAAAGTCACTTTTCACTTTCTAATTTCACATTGATTTTATTAAAGTCACTTTAAAAT
This sequence comes from Pinus albicaulis, assembly GCA_034641835.2. Taxonomy (NCBI): domain Eukaryota; kingdom Viridiplantae; phylum Streptophyta; class Pinopsida; order Pinales; family Pinaceae; genus Pinus; species Pinus albicaulis. The sequence goes on along the minus strand of JAXQQM020063918.1, from coordinate 12,403 downwards.
TAGACTTTAGTAACTTTATCATTTGAAGTCACTTTTAAATTAGATTTGACTTTATAAGTTTATAAAGTCACTTTAGGAGAAAAATTAAATTCTTTTGGACACTTTTCCCTAGGCCAAAGATCAAAGCCTTAGGGAACCACCTGTCCTCCGGTAACCAAATTTCAACACTCCCTCTTATCGAGGAAGGTGTTCCTCACCACACCCATCTTGTCTCTGAAGTAGACATGCTTGCGCTGTGGTAAGGCTTTGGTAAGAATATCTGCAACCTGCTCATCAGTGGGAATATACTCAAGCTTCACAGCTCCCTTCTGAACATCGTCTCTGATGAAATGATATCTGATGCCGATATGCTTTGATCTATCATGAAATACTGGATTCTCCGTGAGTTTAATGTAACTTTGATTATCACAGTATATCATTGAAGGTCTCAACGACTAACCAAATAAGCCAAACAACATCTTGCGAAGCCATATGGCCTCACAACTAGCTAGATTGGCTGCCATGTACTCTGCATCTCTTGAACTCAATGCTACTGACTGCTGCTTTTGGCTGAACCACGACACCATTTCCAAACCCAACCCAAAACAACACCCTGAAGTGCTCTTCCTATCAGAAGCACAACTTGCCCAATCAGAATCAGTGTAACCTGCCAATCTCACTCCATTCCCCTGCCTATAATCCAGACCATAATCCATTGTCCCCTGCAAGTACAGCAAAATGTGTTTTGCAGCAACCCAGTGCACCCTCCTGGGCTCACACATGAACTGGCTCATCGTGTTGACTGCAAAGCATATATTTGGTCTGGTGTTGACCATATACATCAAGGAACCAATCAGTTGTCTATACAAAGTGGGATCCACCAACTCGGAATCTGAAGCGTGAAGCTTCTTCCAATTGGTGATCATCGGTGTCAACATGGGTCTACAATCCTCCATGTGGAATCTGCCAAGGATGTCCACAATATACTTCCCCTGCCCCAGGAAGAAATGCCCCTCCTCCTGCCACACCTCCAAACCTAAAAAGTAATGCATCAAGCCAATGTCCTTCATCTCAAATTTTGACGCAAGATCTCTCTTGCAGTGCTCTATGTGTCTCTCTGCACCAATAATGACCAAGTCATCCACATATAGCACTAGAATGAGAGGTTTCTCACCTATCACAATAAAGTAAAGGTTCGGATCTGCATCACTCTTTGTGAAACCCATCTCTTGCAAGTATGTATCTATGCTAGAGTACCAAGCTCTGGGAGCTTGCTTCAAGCCATAAAGGGCCTTCTTCAGTCTGCACATATGGGACTCCTTCCCATGCACCTCAAAGCCCTGTCGCTGCTCAATGTACACCTCCTCATGTATGAAGCCATTGAGAAATGCGGTCTTCACATCCATCTGGTGGATCTTCCAACCCATCTCTGCTGCTATCAATATGATGGAGCGAATCGAAGTATATCCAGCCACGGGAGCGAAGGTCTCCTCATAATCAAATCCCTCTACTTGGGAGAACCCTCTAGCCACAAACCTTGCTTTGAATTTCTCAATGCTGCTATCTGCAACATGCTTTACCTTGTAAAGCCATCTGGAAGTAACCACGGATTTGCCCTCAGGCCTCGGCACCACCTCTGAAACATCATTCTTCATGATAGAAGAATACTCCTCCTGCATGGCCTCTCTCTAGACCTACTGGCTAGCTGCCTCCTCATAGCTAGAAGGCTCAGAGTCAATGATGTTGGCAACCATTGCCATATAGCTACGAAACCTATCAGGTGGTCCTGCTCTCTCTGATCGGCCTCTTTGGCACAACAACAGATGTGGCCTCTCTCAAGGTAGCTTGAAGCCACTTGGGCTTCCTCTTCCCCGAGCACACTTCTCCCACTGGAGAATGAAACTCCTCCACCTCATCATCAGGAGCCTGAACTCTTAATTGTCTGTTTGCTGTCCTCCTGCCTAAACCTGAACCTGTAGACGCTGAAGTACCGTGTGAACTGTCCATCAGTGGACTCCCTAGTGAACTGCTCTGTGGACTGCTCTACATGTTGCCTGAAGCACCACCCCTCTGACTCTGTGAGCCACTTCTCACTAATGGTTCTGACACCGTAATCGATGTACCTCCGGATCCTCCTGATCCCTGCCCATTGGATCCCTGCGACTGACTCAGCTGCTCCTGAGGGTCTGGCTGATCCAGATACTCTAACTCCCATGACCTCCTGAATGTCCTGTCCTCCTCTAAATTCACATCTCGCCTTACAACAACTCTCGTCTGTGCGGGAATATAAATCCGAAAGGCTTTCGAGGTCTCACCGTAGTCCACAAAGACACGTTTCTCTGCGGTGGGCTCTAGATTGGTCCTCTTCTCCTTGGGTATGTAGGAGTATGCAATACACCCAAAGATACGAAGATGACCAACATTATGCTTCTTCCCAGAAAAAGCCTCTTTCGGAGTCACATGCCCCAAGGCACGATGCAGACTCGTGTTCTGCAAATAAACAGCAGTGTTGCAGGCCTTTGCCCACAAAAACAATGGTAACCCCTGATCATGTAGCATGGCTTTGGCAGCCCCTCTGATGGATCTGTTCTTCCTCTCCGCAACCTCGTTCTGCTGGGGTTTGTAAGGAACTGTGAACTCCCTCCTAATGCCTGCCTTCGCACAATAATCAACAATCTCACGAAGGGTGTACTCTCCTCCATTATCCGACCTCAGGGACTTGATCTTTCAACCTGTCTGAGTCTCCACAAGAGCTCTGAACTCCTGAAACCGCTTGAAGACCTCACTCTTGGTTTTCAAGATATAAATCCAGGTCCTCCTGGAGTGATCATCAATGAATAGTACATAATACTCATATCCACTCAAGGAAACATGAGACATCCGACCACTCACATCGGAATGAATCAAATCAAGTATCCCAGTCGATCTGCTGTCACTATTGGGAAAAGGGGATTTTGGAAAACTTGCCCATAGCACATCCTATGCATGTATCTAAGTGATCAGTGCTGAAATCTGGCACACCTGTAGCGATCTCCTGCAATGTCCTCAAGGCTCCATGATACATGTGCCCCATCTTGCGGTGCCAAATCTTACACAGCTCTGAACTGCTAGCTCTGCTGCCGGTACTACTACTCAATGCCAAAGGGGCTGAAATGCAAACTTGTACTCCTTTGCATGGCGTGCACCTATCACTTTCGCTGAATTAGCTGGAGCGCCCCTGGGATATATCAGCACCTGTCCTCTCCTGAACAATATCTCATACCCTCTGTCCTCCAATGCTGAGACGGATATGAGGTTCTTCCTCATCCTTGGCACATATAGAACATCTGACATCTTCAAGGGAGGTTTGGGTTCCCTATCAAATGTCAATTTCCCCACACCGACTGCTCTAACAGCGCTGTCATCTCCGAGTACTACCTCTATATCAGTGCCACTCTCTGAAAGCTCTGAGAAGTACTCACGGACTCTTGTCATATGACGCGAAGCCCCACTGTCAACATACCAGATACCTGAAGATGCTCCGCTAGTGGAGGGAAATGCACACTTCGTCTCAACCTCCGTGGCAAGTGATCCTGCAGTAGTGGACTCACAAGCAATGAACCCAAACTCTCGGTCAAAGCTATCCGTAAAGTCCTCTATCTCTGCTGATGCTGCCATGCTCTGGTTCTTCCCCTTCTTCTTCTTCGGACACACAACTGCATAGTGTCCCATCTTCTGACAATTCCAACACTTCACCTTGGAATAGTCCTTCTGCGTGTTCCCCTGTTTACCTTTACCTTTGCCTTTTCCCCCACCACCACTTGTGGAAGCTTGCTTGTTTCTCTTGCCTTTCTTGCCTCCTGCCAACACTACGACATCCTCATCCTGCTCAACTGGTTTGGCTGCCCGAAGCTGGCTCTTTCTAATTTCTGTCTATATGCAATCATTTTACAAGCTCTCCCAAGTGGGAAGGGTCTCACGTGCACAAACCCCATCAGCAAAGTTCAGCCATGAACTAGGAAGGCCATTCACTGCAATTTGCACCAACTCAGTGGGTGGAATGACCTCTCCAACTGCTACCAATGCCTCTCTCACATTAGTAATCTTTGTGAGATATCCAGCTGCACTATCAGTCTTACCCGTCTTAATGGTCTTCAGCTTCTCCCTTAGGACCATTTTCCTGTTCTCATTGGTACTCTGGTAGAGATTGGTCATTGCTGTCCACATCTCATGAGCATATCTCTTTCCTCTCACATGAGGAATGCAATGGTCTTTGATTCCATCTAGAATCAGTGTCTTACCTTTGTTATTCTTTTTATTAAATGCTGCCAACTAAACAACATCAGTAAGCACATTAACAGGGTTCTGCGCGGTATGCACCATGATATCCTAGACTTCTGCCATCAAGATGCTCTGCATTTTCTCCTTCCATACACTGTAGTTACTATGCCCATCCAACCTATCCTCCACCCTCGAGCCCAAAGACATGCTTGCTGTCCTAAATAAACTGAAAATAACACTGCTGTAGTAAAGGTACTGTTTTCTATTTGAAAAATCAACTTGCTGTGATTTTTGTTCTTGCTGTCCCAAACTGCACTTTCAGCGAAATAGTTTTGATACCATGTAGAAATTTGATAACCCAACCCCGATTTTCAGTTTCTCCTTATTTCTCCCATATAGTTAAATGCCCATTCCCATAGCCATACATTCAACAAGCTGGAAAAAATAAATATTTTCTGAAAACACAAATTCTGGAAATTTCACAGTGCTGAAATGCAGAAATAAAAACTCAGAAAATTAAATTAGCCACACAGAATTTTGACACGCTGATTTTTGGTCAATGTGACCCTGGAAAAACCCCCTACAACTCTTCGGGAAAATCAGTTCGAAAGCTTCTCTTTTTTTTTTTCTTTTTTTCTTTTTTTCTGAATATTGCTTTTACAGTGAGACAGAAATTACACAGCAAAAAAATTACAGAAACCTCATAAATGTACTTATCTCGAAAACCGTGCAAAACTCCACCTCGATTTTCGTGCGAAATACAAACAGAAAATATCAGCAAAAAGTACAGCCTTAAATGCTATACGAACAACACCGAAAACAGTGCCGGAACAACAGTATGGCCTCCCTCGAAATCTGTGCAAACGCTGCCTCGATTTTCGTGTTGTATGGCTGCTGTATGGACCTCGTTTTGCGTGCTGTTTGCTATTGTACAAAATCCAAAAAACTAGATTTCTCTCTTTGCTGTACGGACCTCGATTTCCATGCCTCCTTAAATGCTGTATGAACCTCGAAAAACGTGCTGCAATAAATGTTGATTTTCCTCCCTTGAAATTCGTGCCCACTTGCCTTAAACTTCGTGCTTTGTCCTTGCTGTACGGATTGCTGAATATAAGTGCTGTTGCCCTCCTTCTTACTGCTCAGAAATTCTCCCTTGCTTTCGCTCCTCCTCTCTCAATCTGCTCATGAAAGAATGGATGTCCTTTTTCCTCCTTTTCCTCCTTTAACCTAACCCTAAGTGACTTTTGGGGAATCCCTAAATCAAATGGCTGAGATAGCTTTAGATCTAGGGCTGAGATTAAATGCTCATTTAAATTTCACTTTCTATTTTTTAATTCACCCCACTTTAATAAAGACCCACTTAATCATTTATTTCCAAAGTCACTTTTCACTTTATAATTTCACATTGACTTTATTAAAGTCACTTTAAAATTAGACTTTAGTAACTTTATCACTTAAAGTCACTTTCAAATTAGATTTTACTTATAACTTTATAAAGTCACTTTAGGAGAAAAACTAAATTCTTTTGGACAATATTCCCTAGGCCAAAGATCAAAGCCTTAGGGAACTACCTGTCCTCCGGTAACCAAATTTCAACAGGATGCCTAATTGGAAATCCAATGAACAAGAAAATCTGGGCAAAATTATTTTAAGGGAATTACCCTTCTTCTACAAGCAATCTTGGCACAATTTCCTTCAGAAAACTCAACCTCCTGGACCCTTTGCGTCAGCCTCTGTGCTGCTCTGCGCAGACCCTATGAATTCAAGCCTCCAACCAGTCTCTAATGAAGTCGTTTTGCCCATCTCTGTTGAAGAAATTGTCTCTCCGACACTTTGGACCCTTTGCCCGACCTCTGGAACTGAGAACGAATTTTTCCTCAGCTAAATCGGACTGCCTTTTTGAAGCAACTGCACAGTCCTCTATGTTGCCTCACTGGAAATAACTCGGCCCTCTTACTGTTGCCTCACTGGAAATAACTCGGCCCTCTTACTGTTGCCTCTTTGGATCTGGAAAATTTCCTCCGGATCACTGCCCCTCCCCCTCACTATATCTGTTGCTTCACTGAAGCTCAAACTCTCCGAAAATTGACTATTGCTACTCTAGAAAATCGAATTCTCCAAGTGACTCTGGTGTTCTGGTGTGTCTTCTCCAAGTGCCCATCGACTACCTCTTATAATCCACTGTGGGAGCACCAACGACCCAGATTAAACCTTAATCGATGGCTCAGATCATTTTTGATTGATCCATGTGAGTTTCTAGAGAATTCTCACCTTGACTTAATTAACTCTGATTAATTAACCATATTCCTTAAGTTTAGACTAAGGAAATATTTTAAAAATTGGTTAATAATCTAATTAAGTCATTTCTAGGTGGATTTTCCAAAAACGATTTCTTGGTTTTGGAGATCTCATGTATTCTAGCCTCTCCACCAAATTTTGTGGCTAGAACACATCCGATGCTACTAAAACTAATAGTCCAAGTGCATCATCATCTCTGTATGGCTGGGGCACGAACAAACAATGTGTGGCGCTGAAGAGGCCCATGGCGTAGCAATCGATGCTCTACAATGGTGGACGCCCATGGCTCTCAACGCTCACCCTACAAGTGGCATTATGACCCTCTGGAGAGCTTAGACCCCGTATAGGGAGACCAAGTCCAAGATGAAGACCCATCTACAATCCATATAAGATCCAATACATCTCCTTACCTTCCAGTGCAATTAATCATTAGTGTAATTAAGTAAATAAGATTCCCAATTAAGGGCAAAAGTGGACACTTCATAGTGGCATGCCCTTCCAAACGGGCTTTAAAATGCATAGGTGTTACCTTGATCGACAAAAAAGGTTAATGAAGGACCCTATTAGGTGATTTCAACTTGTAAGGGAGTGGTAGGTCCATGGCACATCCACCAAATGGTAGGTGTCATGTGAAATAATGGTGGAATGAAGTGCAAGAGGGAAGACTCCAAGCCACATGCCATGGTACAAGGGTAGTTATGATGAGGGAAGCCCACACCATGCATGTATGAATGTAGGAGGGAGAAATCGTGGTACATGAGTTACCTCGACCTTTATGTTTCCACCCTTCTTCGTATGCCTTTTGTCTTTTATTGATTTCTCTCAATTTTACTGCTCGGGGATCCAGGGGATGAGAGCATGATGCATACGATGTAGTAGTGATCACCCCCTTAAGGTTGGGAAGTTCATTGCCCACCAGGGGTTGGGAGAGTCATGGGTTCCTTAATGATGCAAGGGGCACTCATAGGGTCCCTAGGAACCAGGTTTAAGGCCATAGTGATAGAGGGTAGAGCTCATGTTTTTCTTTTGCCCACGTGCTAAATTTTTACGTCTCGACCATCTTTTGCATTTTGTGGTACATTTCCTATTGCATGTGGCCACGTTATGCTTTTATCTTTATTTTTAGTTGCATTAACCTTCGGGGCATCGTTCTAGGCCCGACCCAAAGTGTGGATAAGTGGAGGGGGAGGCTAACACCTTGTGGACCCAATGGACAAATGTGGACCTAGATGGGGAAAATGTGAAAAGGGATTGTAATGAGCAGAGGAGAGTGAAATATATGATGTCGGGAAGCGGGGCCACACAACCAAAATTAGGGTTTACCGTGTAGTGCCACTTCTGAAGCTAGTATCCATTAGAGGCGATCCCATGGGACTAGGATATAAGATTAACCCCCAGGTTGAGACAAGGGAACAAGGGTAAAATCTAAGCCCATTCTTTCCACTGAATTCCCCCACCAATCCATGTCAAAATGTGCCCAAGAAAAGCAAGCATAAACACCCAATTACATATTGAAAAGTCATATCTTCGGGTTGGATGGCCCATCTTCAAACATATGATCATAATAGATGAGCGAGGGCACACACGGTGGTTGGCTTAGGTGGCAGAGAATGGTGGCACATCGAGTTATCAGGTGGCTGTTGGCTGAAGACAACTCTAGCAGAAACATTCTCCTATAGGGGTCACCCATTGGTGGTGGGTAACAAGACTTATGCAAACTCTGTCACCTTGGAGTCTAGTCTATATTGATTAGCATCTATTCATCAAGACATGTTTTTAGCTTTGGAATCTCTTAAGGCTAGTTGAGCATTTTACAAAAAGGGTACATTACTACTCCACCCTAAATCATTGTTAAAGTGGAAGGTAAAATTCTTGTCAAAGTTCCTTTTGAGAAAAAGAGTGAATGCCATTAAAAAAAAAGCACGTGGTGAAAAATTTCAGGAAAGTGAAATTTGAAAGTCAGAAAAAAAATGTCAAATATAAAGAGATTAAATGAGATTAGGGCATTTACACATTGGTGAATAATGGCCTCTTCTAAATAAAATCTATATCATTCATCCTTAACCAATAGTCCTGTTACCGCACAAACTAGCAGGTGTCCTAGAGGGGAACCTAAAGGGACAACTACTAGGGCACAACAACAATTTGGGACAAAGGCCCGCTATCACCACAACCTATGCCCCCTTATCTTCTTGGATTTTCATCGACGGGAGGAATTCCAGTATCCCTCACTTGTGATAGATCTTCCTAGGATAAGCTTGAAGTGAGGCAAGGCGACTCATTCAATGGAAAGGCTCAATAAAGGTGCAAGCTTTGGGAGAAGCTAGAAAGGTTTTCCACGAAAAACCCCTAGTAATAGATAGCTACATGAGAACTAGGGTTGATGTATATGCCAAAGTATGGGTTCATCCAAAGTCAGGGTAGCTAAGAGAAAAGGATTTGTATGATGTACTTCAACAAGTAGTTAAGCATAAACCTTCAAGATATCCCCAAGTCAAAGCAACTTCAAGGGTTCCCACTTGCTATAAAGGCTAGGGCATCAAATATGTTGAAATCCAACTGTGAGAATGGCCCCAAGATTGGAGGAGACTTAGAAGAAACATTAGCGCAGGAGACTGTCAGATTAGTTTTGAAAGATATCACTTATAAGGGATTTCGCACCAAGCCCTAGAGGGGCTACCTATTCTTGAAGGGACAAAGAATGAGGACTGAGAAAAGAAGGTGAAAATAATGATGTTTCATTGAGTTGATATGATCACCAAATATTTCTGGACCAGTGCCTGCCTATTGGGAGAAATGAAGTCAAGATAAACCATAAGATGCAACTCGTTCTTCAAGGAGACCTAAAAGAAATTTCGCTACCCTAGGTGCAACAAAAACAAAACAACTTCTGGAATTTTATACTTCAATGACAATTTTATGGAGTTTCATGCATATTAATCAATCCTCTACGAACAATCATTCATTCTTAATCTAATGAGTGACACATGCAAAATTCCAATAGTTTTCAATGGTCCAAGGAATTCACATTAATTAGGGCACATTTATTCACCATAAGGACAATTTTCATGCATTAGATATTAATCAAAATAGAAACATAACATCGTATGTTAAGAATTTACTGCAGAAATAAAATATTTACAGAGAGAATAATACACATAAAAAAAACCCAGCAACAAAGCACATAAACATAAACACATATGTTTATCTGGGAAAACCCCAAACTTCGGGGAAAAACCCAACCAATGAAATTTCATTAACCATTGGCCAAAACCCTGGCCAATCTGGCCAAGTGAGCCTTCACCGCTCACCTCCAGGCCCTGCATTACAATGAAGTATTCCCAGCCTTTTATAGGCTCCATTACATGCAATACCATGGGCTGAAAACCATGGGTGCACAATACCATGTGCCCCAAAACCACTACTATTTACCCTAGTCAACATTGACTCTATCCCGAGTCATGTTTACCTAACAATTCCCCCCATAAACTTGACTTGGGGATTATTGACTAAATCCAGCCAAACCTCCTAAGTGAGACAACCCCGCTCACTCTAGCTCTTCCCCCCTCAAATTTTACCCAGGGTAATTGTAAACTTGACATCCCCCCTATCACCTAGGTCTAACCCAGACTTTACCAGTGATTTACCCAAGGGTATGCATGCCATACCAGGTCTTACAGCAGTATGCCCATTTACATATAAAAATTAACTCCATTATAATAATTTTTTTTTGTTTCTTTGTTGCCATTTTTGTATAACCATTCTCTACATTCATTCATGATGTTCTCTCCAAAGAGAACATCATGAATCTGCCCACCAACTGCAATAAAATAAATTAATCTTTCATGAGCCCTTTCCATGGCCTCTGCTATGCATCTCTGTGCAGTTGCATAGACACCCCATTTTGGACTCCCTCTAGATCCACACCAGATTTGACAGGATCTAGATCTTTCAATCTCCATTACACATTGCAACCTCGTATCCATATTTATTGCAACCCATACCTTTTCAATTTGCGATAGCTACGTTCCCAAAATTCAATCTCTTGTATTGGACATATCGCTCCACGATCATCCTGCGACTTCACATATATATATATATATATATATATATATATATATATATATATATATATATATATATATATAGTTTTTTTTATATTTCATGTCCTCCAGTTTAATTGTTGATGCTACCATGGACTCCACAGTGGACGCACTGTACTCCATAGTGGACGTGCTGCTCACAACCTCCTAACCGTGATTTTAATTGCACCCCTTCCCAATTCATGAAACTGTTGATTTATAGGAGTGCCTATAAATCAAAATAAGAAAATTTCCTAGCTTCTAGATGTATCTGAGAAGCCAATTCCCTGGTGGGCGAGAGAATGAGCGCCAAAGGGAACGCCTTTCAGACACCCCAAGGAGCCTGAAGGTGGCTGCCTCGCAAAATCCCTGCAATTATTTGAAAACATAAAGCGGCCGTTTTCCCGGATCCGGTCTTTGCCGCATGCAGACTTTACAGCACTAAGCCTCGCAAGAGCTGCTTTCTTTAGGTCACGCCTATAATAGTTCTCATCAACCTAGTTTATGACAGCCTTGGCCATTTTGCGGAACTCTTTCTTCAGGACAGAATCCACAGGCTTGTTCAACTTCTTTGTCTTTGTTGTTGCAAGCACAATAGCCAAATCTTCACCAGCAGGTGTAATGGAAACGGTCTTGTCATTCGCCAGACCTGAATACATGTATGAGTGCAAGTTGTAGAGATTGTTGGGCTCTGCTAAACTGAACCTTGGCGCTGCTGTTGCCGTTCTGTCTCACGAGGAAACAGTTGTTCTTCTTCACGATCTCCCATAATAGTTGCCCTGGTAAGGTTGCCATCTTGTCTTGCTCACCAGCGGTGCATTGCTATACCGTCCACTCCTCACCTGAAAGCGAAAAAACAATACAGGAGAACCTTGGCTTGCGATTTCTGGCCTCCACAACAACCAAATCGAAGCTGCTTTCACCAGTTGGTTCGTAGTCGTGAGGCCGGCCATGCCGCTCCCTAATTCGTGGCTTCCTCCTCTCGGGTCTCACGGTCTCTGCGCTAACATATACGCAGATCTGGTATATTCCCGTCTCCAGCTTTCAAACATCCACGATTAAAAAATAAAATAAAATTGATACCTTTCTCCAGCTCATGGCCTTTGGTCAAACATAAATTTGCGTTGCTGCCAATATATCATTGCCAGTTTTCAATGTCGGAACTCCTCCTTGCTCACGACGCTACCCTCGTGTGGCCCGGGCTCGTGGCCCGAATGTACCGCATAGAGCTTGAATATGTCGTTCTCAGTGATTCGATCCACCACTAACGACATCATATCGACCTTTCTTTCTTTTCAGATCTACGATCAGATCTCTCCAACCACCGAGCTACCTTGTGCCCAGAACTGCGAATAGATTCGACAGTCAAATAAACCCTTGACAACAAAGGCGTCCCTCTGAAGCCAAAATGGCTCTGATACCATTTGTTAAGAATTTACCGCAGAAATAAAATATTTACCGAGAGAATAATACACATAAAAAAAACCAGCAACAAGCACATAAACATAAACACATATGTTTATCTGGGAAAACCCCAAACTTCGGGGAAAAACCCAACCAATGAAATTTCATTAACCATTGGCCAAAACCCTGGCTAATCCAGCCAAGTGAGCCTTCACTGCTCACCTCCAGGCCCTGCATTACAATGAAGTATTCCCAGCCTTTTATAGGCTCCATTACATGCAATACCATGGGCTGAAAACCATGGGTGCACAATACCATGTGCCCCAAAACCACTACTATTTACCCTAGTCAACATTGACTCTATCCCGAGTCATGTTTAC